>CM040187.1:65547205-65684705 GCA_022606455.1 Callitettix versicolor
CGAACCTAGCACGTTGCGCAATCTTGAAACACAAAGAACCTTTCTGTTAAACTAAGGGGCAGGGTATGCAATATTGGTACATGGGATTTATATAGGCTGTTCCTAACCGTATGTAAATATATTTCAAGTTATACAGGATAATAATACAAGACGAAAAATTGACGAAAATTAACAACTAAGATTTCGATATTTAAAATAATAAAAAAATGTAAAAAATCAGCTGATAAATTAATCAAAATTTTGTTGATATATATGTAATTAAATTTCATGTTTTTAAACGGGATTTTGTTTGTAATTGCTCTGAACACAGCTATAAAATAAGTTGATCATTACAAAACTAATAACTTTCAGCGTCAAAGATTCCCTTCGTATATGTATGGTTCAAAACCGAACGTTTCGTTTGAAAATTCCGGATTACTTTTTCAATAAATATAACATCAAAGAAGTGATCGAAATCGATCTTTGTAGATTTATTGGATTGGATTTCAGTTCACCTCTGTCAAAGAAAGTATGTTTAATTGGATGTCTGACACTATCCGTGTGTACATCACTTGATGATAAACTAATTGACAGATTTTGATAGCGTTTTTCTTTACCAAAAAAGATTGCGGACGGGACGTAGTCTCAAGCTGTACGCTAACAACATGAGCCGGCCTGGACGTAGCAAATCGTGCTTTATGAGAATGTGTTTGTTTTGTGTGCGTTTCGACAACTCTATTCAAAAAACCTTTTTTTAAATCAACGAGTAATCTTTGTTAAAGGGAACCGGGATAATTATTTTGGTGAAACAATTCAAATTTAAAATTTTTACACTTTTTTATATCTCCACTTCATTCAGATTTCTTTTATACTAAATTATTTACGTTTTGAACAGTATAAGACAAATAAAAATCATTTTTTCTTCTGATATACAGGTCTGTTTAAGCTTTAGCCTACTTTCTATTCCACGATGCTTCTATTCTGATATCCTGCTAAATGTAAATTGAACATTTTATATAGTATTATTTTAATAAAGTTTAGGTGGTGATCACCCGCCTTCGCATTGGTCACTCCATGTTAACGCATGGATTTCTGATGGGACGCGGGGACCCACCTGAATGTGAATTCTGTAGGGAAGCCATCACAATTAAACATATACTCCTCGATTGTGATGGTTTTCAAAATGTGCGTGTTATGTGTGGTCTGAGCAACTGTTTGCAGACGATGTTGGGAGATAGTGCCTCGGCCGTTGACCGGGTTCTAGACTTCCTTCATCGTCTGAATGTTTTAAATAAAATTTAATTTATTGTATTTGTAATTTCTTGTGTTATTTTATTTATTTATTTTATTTAAAATCTTTATTTCTGTTATGTTTTGCATTATTTTACGAATTGTTATTAAATTTTATTAATTATTTATTGTTATTTAGTTCTTAAGTGTAATATATCTAAACCTGTTATCTAAATTTTTAATTTATTTTTACTGTTATAGTTTGTTGTTTTGTTGTTTTTGTTGTTGTTTTTTTCTTAAGTAAAATTTTGTTTAATTAATTTTTTTTATATACTTTCATCCTTCGTGACGGCGATAATAACCTGAACGGTTTTTCGCCGGAAAAAAAATTAATAAAGTATGCATTTGTCCTGTTATTTCGTTCCTTTACGTTTACTAAGATTCACTGTATAGCTGAAGCAACAGCTGAAGCAACAGCTGACTATACAATCATATTTTGCTTTACAAATAATTTTGTCTTGTGTTTTGAAGTAAGTTCATTTAAAATGAAAGCCCATTCGCAGGTAAAGTCGAAAAACTGGATCATGAAACGACTCCATCAGCTGTTAACTGCTAATTAACATTAACAATATAAAGCCCAGACCAAACATATAATTCCGACCTATTTCACAGTCAACTTGTTTTTGTCGAATTATAATAATCAAAATCTTACACTCGACTGTAAAAATTTCAATTCCCAACACAAGTGAAACTGTGGGCAAAGCGTTGCGCAAAATGGCCGCTAAACAGTAGACAGTAAACCAACACTGACATCGTTAATGTTAGCAAATTGTGCTTACGGCCAATCACAGCCTTGCAGTGTAATCATGTTGAACACGACGTGAAAACTTCATTGCCATTTTCGTTAATGAAATATTTTCCACGATCGACAGTTTACGATAAAAGTGCAAAATTTTAGAAATACAAAGTCGACACGATCGACGGTTGTTTTCGGCAGTGTCGATGGAGTGTTTTACATAGCTAATGGAGAGCAGGTGAACCTGTCAGCTCGAGTTAATTTGCACTATTTTTTTAACTACTGATATTTATTTTCAAATTATATTGCTATTTCTATAATATCTTTATTTTCTAAATTATTAAACAATTTTATCCACAATTAATTTACAATTTCTCAATATTCTTAGTAAACATTAAACGAAAACACGAATCTCGCTTTGGATTTCTTTTGTTTAGGGCGTTGAAGGTTAACGTTCATACTTTACGCCAGTCAAAAAATAAATAAAACTGGGAGATTGACGTAACACACGGAAAAAGCTAAAGGTAATAACTAGAACCGAACCTAAGACAGTCCAATTGCAGGAAAACTGTCAGGTAACCTACCGACTGATATACGTGCATTCTATTTGCGTTTACTTAATTTAACTAAGTCCAGAGACACGTACAAGTAATTAAACTATTTAATGCAATTTTCCAATTAAAATTAACAAGATATAAGAACCCAAACGTGTTACAATTTTTCTTAAACTGTTCTATTTACCAGTTCCAAATCAGGCGAAGACCGGTAAAATCGTTTCCGAATTAAAGTTTAAAAGCTAGAGATAGAATGTTACTAAAATAAAACGCGATAAGCATTACGCATGCGCGCTACCGGAGCGATATCTGTGCGCGGAGCGGCGCAACTGGTGGCCGCTATTGACGCCGGCAACACTTGTTTACACAATTACACCCCTCGCACCCCCTCACCACCCCTCGCGTTGCGTTACGTACAACGGCCCAATTGATTTTCCAAACAGACCAACCACACCTAGTTCCCACTGATAGAGGAAGAAATTTATTTTAATTTATATTTTCACGCCGATCCCCAACGCATAGCGCGCTGCATTTTAATGTCGGCTGAACTTCCAAACAAGGAATGCTTTAGTGTATTTAAAATTGCTTCAGATGAAAAACAAACATGGTAGCCTGGTATTATGTTTCAGATTCGTAAATTTATTTTATTTCAGTACCTACTAGTAGTCCAAAGATACTAAACTTCGCGATTCGTTTACAATTAATACACAGAGCTCTCTGCGACAACGTTCGTAACATTTCCCGCCAACTTACAAAAAAGATTACTGGACAACTTTATTGAAAATGTTTTTGTTTTTTTCCCACGAAGTGGTCAAAGTTATCATACATTTTCAGGCCAACATTTCAGGCAATAACCAGCAACTACATACTCAACGTTAAATCAGAGCCGCCATCTTGAAACGTAATTAAACGGCAAAAATATTTCGCAAACGTCTTTCGGGCTTTGTACAACACTGTACTTCCCTACCAAATTTCAAAACAGTCGTCCAATAAGTTCTATTACACTCGTCATAGTTAAATCAGAGGCTGCCATCTTGAAGTAGAAAAAAATGTTGCATATACGTCATTTGGGTTTTATACAAGATATTTTCGTACCAAATTTCAAAACGATCGATCGTGCATTTGGCCAAACTACCGTAAGAAATACACAAACCAAAAAAATAGTAGGAAATGTCTTTAACTAACCAAAATGGACTATTGGTGAAGAGCCACTGGTCGGTTAAAAAGGGCAAAACATAAAAAGTTTACGAATCTATGAAATCATGGATGTGAAACTCACCATTGTAGACGACATTAAGATAAAACAACTTTGATAGACCATGTCCAAAGGATGGATTAAAATAGACTTCCCAAATAGGTTCTAAAATGGAAACCACATGGTCGTAAAAAAGAGGTAGGCTGATACTTAGTTGGAGTGAAAGAATTGATAACAAAGTGATAGAGAGGGGATTCGATCACGATCTGTGGAATGGCAGGGAAAATGAAAAATAGGAATCGGGAAGAAGTCGAAGAACGTTTTGAGCCGAAAAGAAGGGAAAAGGTTTAATAGTTTTGGCACCGCGATCAGTGAATCTTTACAACTAAACCACTGGTTTGTAACTCAGTAGACCGGTTTTCTCAATACGTTTTAGCATTTTTTTAACGTTTGTACTTTAATCCAGTTAGACTAATGAGGAAGAGGGATCAGTATTAACGGTAAGGGAAAAGCAACAAGAACAACTCTTGCTCAAGAACCTTTAGGTGTGCAGTCGAGTGACGCAGTAGACGACCTATGCTACTGTTACGCTACCTATGCTTTAACCACTTTGACCACCAAGCCCCATGAAATTTAGCAGTCCACTGACTAACTCATTTCGCTGAAGGTCCTCAGTGCCCGGGAAGCCAAATGACTGGTGACTTCTACTGCCTTTTTCTTCAGCTACCTGTCCCGCATAGTCTACGCACAGTATCTCCGTTGTTCCTGGCTGGTAGCCTTCCAGTTTTAGATTGTACTCCCTGTCGGTCCTGTTAGAATTGTATTTTTTCATCGTCAACGTAATATATTCAGTTTTAATTTGGTAGTTTAATTGGTGGCTTTAATTTAAATTGCTGGTTTAATGTGAAGCCAAATTTCAACCATATAATTTCTTTCCATTTTGCAATATCGCGCTCTTCGTATGTAGTGGGATAGATCCTTCAGTAACCCCACGGTATATTTTGCGGGTTGAAATTCTTATATTAAATTAGTTATAATTAAAAATTACTGTCTGCCCGGGATCCGACCGGGGACATGGGTGTGTGAGGCGCGCGTGTTAACCATTACACTACGGAAACTACGAAGATGTTTAAAAAAAATTTAATTATATAAAATTAACCAGAAAATTTAATTTTGTTAGTTATAATAAAAGATCAAATGTTTTATATTCGTAAAGATCAGCTGATTTGATTATACGTTTCAGGTTTTGATGGTAAACACCAGCAATATTAACAAAAATTATTATAAACGTTTATATTAATTTCGAATGTATTACGAGGGTTGATCAAATATAAACGAGACTGACTTTCTAAAAACTTTTCCGTTGAACATTGAACTCTAAAGGGTGGGGTTTCAGGTAGCCTGGGAGGTTTGGGACGGGCAACATTTCCGTTCGGACCCTTCAGTATAAAACTATACAATGAGTGAGAGTGAAGTGCACGTTTCCGTGGAGCAGAGAATTATTATTAAGTTTTTGGCCAAGGAGGGGGTCAATCCGACTGAAATCTTTCGTAGATTGACGGC
This sequence comes from Callitettix versicolor, assembly GCA_022606455.1. Taxonomy (NCBI): domain Eukaryota; kingdom Metazoa; phylum Arthropoda; class Insecta; order Hemiptera; family Cercopidae; genus Callitettix; species Callitettix versicolor. The sequence continues at coordinate 65,552,523 of CM040187.1, forward strand.
TCAATACGGGGACAGGACCCTGTCAAGAGCTCGCGTTTTTGCTTGGCACAAGTATGGAGTGGCGGAAGAGGGGAGAGAGGGCGCCTCTGAAGGCCAAATCACGATCGTCGGCCGGGAAGGTAATGGCCACTGTATTTTTCGACAATCAAGGCGCCTTTCACGTCGATTTCCTCCATCAACGACGCACAATAAATGCACAATATTATTGCGATGTTTTAGAGGCCGCAAAACAGTCTTTTCGTAGGAAAAGGAAATCTAAACCGGCGAGAAACGTCATTCTTCTTCACGATAATGCCCGACCACATTCGGCGAACGCTACGAGGCTTAAACTCGATCAAATTGGCTGGGAACCAATGGAACATCCCCCATACAGTCCAGACTTATCACCCTGTGACTATCACCTGTTTGGGCCACTCAAAGAGGCGCTTGGAGGCCAGCGTTTTGAAGACGATTCTGCGGTGGAGACCTTCGTGCTCCAATGGCTCAATGAACGCCCGAGAACTTTTTACGAAGATGGAATTAAAAAACTTCCAATCCGGTGGGAAAAATGTGTTACTCGTGCGGGAGACTATGTAGAAAAATAAGTTTTATCAAGAATAATTTGTAAGTAAGCAATAATTTTTTTAAAAAATCAGTCTCGTTTATATTTGATCAACCCTCGTATAAACGTTTACACTGTGCACGTGTTCTTCAACTAAGGAAAAATACCGAAACCAAAACAACTCGACTTTTTCATATAATACGCGTGTACTGTTATCGAAAACGAAGAAGAAAAAGAGACAGAAATAGAGAGACGAAATTCGATTGCTCGTTTGTTCCATATTTCCGTTAATTCGTTTATTTATCCATTCGTACGTTAATTTGTCGTGTTTCGAGTAAATTATCGTAATTAAAATGAAAAAGGAAGAGAAAAAACGATACATGATTTTTATTTTTGGTTCACCTTCATGTTCATTTTTATCATTTTTCCACTTTTTTTTGGACTTTGTGGATTTTTCCGACCATTAAAATTCCATAAGTAGCTTAAAGGATATCCCATTCAGAGGTAAGGACAGATTAAAGCTGGAGATCGCCTGGTATCCTGAGACCGCATATCCTACGCTCCCACTGGCAGTCTAAGGCGTACGCTGTTCCATCTTAGCTTGGGATGAAGGACTCTAACCAAATAGCAGGTAGTTTAAAAAGTTAAGTTCCAGCAAGGGCACCTTGGGATTGGCGAACCAATACTAACAATGTATGAGCCTCTGTGGGAATCGACGCACATAATATAGTTCCATAGTTGAGTTTAACCACGATGGTTGACCATTCAAAAACCTCATTCCGAATGTAAATGAACGGGAGCCGTATTTAAATTACAAATGCCGATCAAACTCTCTGATGTACAATACAGGACACTAATTACTACAGTGAAACATATCATATCGGAATTCTAGAATTATAATCTGTCCAGTAATTACACACATTAATTTAATGGAAATTGATGCAAAAATTAATTAAATATTTTCAATTTAACTCAGCGCGAATGAAATGTGATCCCCAATCCGCTTAACACAGACTATTTTATTTCAAATATAGAATCAACTTAATTGAAGCATTGTGCTGAAACAAAACATTTTCCGCGATCCGTATTTTTTACAAATTTGAAGCCATACGGAGCATACTTTTGTAATTCAAAATTTTTAAAATGTGTGTTTGTGTGTATGTGTGCGCGCGCGTGCGTGTATGTGTGTATGTGTGTTTGTGTTTATCAAATACCAGCTACAAAAATAAATTTTAATAAACGTTTTTAAAACGATCTTTGCTAACAAGAACCGTTCATCCGTTTAAAAATAGTGGTCATTCCAAGTTTTAAAGAAATATTACCATCGTTTATTGACGAAAGTAGAATTGACGAAGCTATGGAAGGCAGATATATACCGTTGTTTCCGTTCGACACAATTATTTCAATAATACCTAAAGACACAATTATTTCAACAATACCTAAAGACACAATTATTTCAACAATACATAAAGACACAATTATTTCAACAATACCTAAAGACACAATTATTTCAACAATACCTAAAGACACAATTATTTCAACAATACATAAAGACACAATTATTTCAACAATACCTAAAGACACAATTATTTCAACAATACCTAAAGACACAATTATTTCAACAATACATAAAGACACAATTATTTCAACAATACCTAAAGACACAATTATTTCAACAATACCTAAAGACACAATTATTTCAACAATACCTAAAGACACAATTATTTCAACAATACCTAAAGACACAATTATTTCAACAATACCTAAAGACACAATTATTTCAGCAATACCTAAAGACATAATTATTTCAACAATACCTAAAGATACAGTTATTTCAACAATACCTAAAGACACAATTATTTCAACAATACATAAAGACACAATTATTTCAACAATACCTAAAGACACGATTATTTCAACAATACCTAAAGACACAATTATTTCAACAATACCTAAAGACACAATTATTTCAACAATACCTAAAGATACAATTATTTCAACAATACCTAAAGACACAATTATTTCAACAATACCTAATGACTCAATTATTTCAACAATACCTAAAGACAAAATTATTTCAACAATACCTAAAGACACAATTATTTCAACAATACCTAAAGACACAATTATTTCAACAATACCTAAAGACACAATGTTCGGTAAATGTGTCGAGCGGTGTTATATTTAATTTTCATGAAATAAAATTAATAAACATATAAAGAATAAATTTCAAAAGTTAGCAACACGCAGCTGTATTGCTGACATAAACCCAGTTATAATACAGACATTCCAGAACAAAGTGCTTCGCTGCATAGTTAATGCTTCGTGGTATGTGAGGAGTGATAACCTACACAGAGATATCAAAGTGGAACTAGTCAACGAAGAAGTGAAGAAGCACGCAGTGAGGTATGGACGACGCATCTCTAGACATTTACATCCTGAGATGTGCACTTTACTGGACACCGGTACGGGAGGTACACGACTGCGCAGAACAAAGCCACTGGACTTAATTGTTAATTGAGAGTAACCAATGGGTTATATCTCTTAAAGTGTTTTTCATAATAAAACTAAATTACTTAATGAGTAAATCCTCAGTTGTAATGTAAAAAAAAACTGTAGACTTTTAAAAAATATTATTCTTTTAGCTTTTTATTTTTTAAATACATTGAAAGTACGCAATAAAACTTAAGCGTCACTATTAAGAAAAGTTGAAAATTTTAAATAGTATGCAGATTTCAACGCTTTCTTACAATGGTGCAATCGGATTTTCAAAAACAGAACAGAGTGTAATGCAAGGGCAAGTTAAAAAGTAAAGGGAAATTTAAATTTCCCTCCGAATCAAAGGTATGCCAGCACTGATTTACCTGCTATAACTCATAACGTGTGTTATAGCTGTTCATTGAAAGTATTGATTCATTGTTAGCTAATTGTGATTGTATTTAAAAGGCTGTGTAAAATGAGTTCCCTCTTTGTCTGATTGCACTAAAGAAGAAATGCAAGCAGTGATACGTTTCCCCAATTCAGAAAGTGTCAAATTAGCAGAGATCATATGTCGAATGCAGCAGTCAAAAGAGTTGTCTGAGTGGAAGCAAGATCTACAAATGGATTGATCGCTTTAGAAGTGGTAGGATTTCTCCGTGTGATGAACATCGACCTGGTAGGGCCTTCTACTTCATAGACTAATGACAATATTGAAGCGGATAAACAAATCATTCTCGATAATCGACAAATTGATAATAATTGCAAATGAACTGATTATTCATTTGCATATTGCCAAGGCCCAGCATATTCAATCATCATCCACGATTCTTTAAACTTTCTAAAAGTCTGTGCTTGTTGGGTTCCACGTCAACTGACCAGCATCGACAAAGACAAGCGTTTCAAAATTTCCCCAGGAACATTTTAAACGTTCTGAAGAAGAAAGAAACTCATTTCGTAAGCAAATAATAACCGTTTATGAAACATGGGTCCACCATAAAAAAGTTCAAAACTCAGATATCTGATAGGTTAAGATGACTATATTATGGGATATGGAAAGACTAATTTTATTTGACTTCAAACTTAAAGGTCAAACAATAAATAGTGACAGATACTCTGAGCTACTGCGTTTATTGAAGTCAAAAATCAAATCCACAAATCCTTTCAAAATGCTTGATTTTGCTTCAGGACTAGACTTCATACGGGCTAAAATTACAGTCCTATGTCTGTAAAATCTCGGTTTTCAGCTGCTGGAACACCCTTCATATAGTCCAGTCCTGGCTCCAAATGATTTTCACCTATTCGGCCCATTAAAAGAACAGTTGCGAGGAATCATTTTCGATATGATAAAGAAGCCATAAAAGCGGTGCACAATTTTCTGAAAACTAGGCAAAAAACCTTCTTCCAGAGAGGAATTCAAACATTGGTTAAAATATAGACTAAGTGCATACATAGCATTAGATTATGTAAAAAAATAATGCTAGTATCATTTATGTAGGTACAAATAGATACATGGATTTTTTATCAGTTTCACTTTAGTTACTTATTATATTACCCCCGTAGTTACGATTTCTTTAAAGATAATGAATGGCCGCCATTTCGAAACGGTTTAATAGATTTTGCACGTTAACGAGCTTCTTCAAGCAATAACCAAAATCGATTTTCGTGCCGTTTGAAAAAAACGGAACAAAAGCAATTGCCCCCGTTTGCGTGCACACACACACACACACACACACACACACACACACACACACACACACACACACACACACACACACACACACACACACACACACACACACACACACACACACACACACACACACACACACACACACACACACACACACACACACACACACACACACACACACACACACACACACACACACACACACACACACACACACACACACACACACACACACACACACACACACACACACACACACACACACACACATACACATAACACACAAACACACACTCACTCACATACACTCACACGCACGCACTAACCAATTGATTATATATTCCATACTAATGTAAAGTTATCCAAATTATCACTAACGTGTGGCGATAAGGATTCATTATTTTATTTAAATCTAATTATTTAATTTAGATGATTTTTGGAAATTCGTTTTAATGACGAAATCAAGACAGCTGCGTGTAAAGATTACCATTGATGGCATTTTCATTGTTTGTACAATTATAACATAAAACTGACTGTGCGAAGCGAGGTCTCTGTTGCAACCCGACCGTTCGGAATGTGGTTTTATGTGTTTGTTACGCAGTTATGGCCAAAAGCGTTGACAGATTGATTTGAAAATTGGTACGGAAGTAACTTGTATTTCCATTTACCCAGATGGCGGCCCTTCATAAAGATGGCGGCCTCTGACTTAACATATTGATTATACGCCGTTTGTGTTTTAGCCATACACAATTACCTATTTTTTGAAACTTAATATATAAAGTCCAAATTACGTATGCATAAGTTTTTCCCTATTTACTTCTGTTTCAAGATGGCGGCCACTGATTTAACGATGACAAGGGTACACAGTTTTGGCCACACTTATTTACAGATTTTGTTTTGAAATTTGGTACAATGGTAACTTTATATAAAGACCGTAAATTGTATGTGTAAGGTTTTTCTCATTTACTGTTTCAACGTGACTTCAATATGGCTGCCGATTTGATAAGAAGATACTTTATACAAAGCACTAAAGACTTATGAGTAAGATTTTCCCCCATTTAATTCCGCTCCACGATCGAGGGTTCTGATTTAACCTCGTGAGTGCAGTTCTTTTCCAATAACGTCGGACCGATACAATTATTCAGCTGAACCGATTGCCGGTTAAATTAGCGGAAACGGTTAGGAGCGCTGTCGTACACTAATTAAGATTACACTGCGAGTTCCACTGTTCATTGAACTACTGGTAATGCACGTTTTTCTAAACAGATTTGTCACTTTAAGTACACGAGCAAACTGTAACGAATGCAGCCGCATTTACTCCGATATAATAGAAAGGAAACCCAGACGGTATATTACCGTGATTACGTCACGGGAAATTGCACTTTAAGAATGACGTTTAATCCAGCACATCTTTATGGAAAGCCAACTTTATATAACCAGGTTACCGCGAGCTCATAATGTTTTGCTTTATTAAATTCTAAAGTAATATAGAGAAATTCCAACAGTTTATTGCCACAACACATCCGCCAATGTAGATTACACTTTGAGGAATGCATTTAACACCGCCAACAGCAGTGGTCCGCAATTGACGCGCTCATTATAATCACTGCACGCAGCTGTTTCGCTGTCGTGATGAAAACGAATGTCCAATATTATCTCTACATCTTACGATCATTTAACAATCTGATTGCACGGATTATAATCAGCATTAAATTTTGCACAAAATAACAGTTTTAACTTTAAAACTACGAGGGTTGATCAAATATAAACGAGACTGATTTTTTAAAAAATTTATTGCTTACTTACAAATTATTCTTGATAAAACTTATTTTTCTACATAGTCTCCCGCACGAGTAACACATTTTTCCCACCGGATTGGAAGTTTTTTAATTCCATCTTCGTAAAAAGTTCTCGGGCGTTCATTGAGCCATTGGAGCACGAAGGTCTCCACCGCAGAATCGTCTTCGAAACGCTGGCCTCCAAGCGCCTCTTTGAGTGGCCCAAACAGGTGATGGTCGCAGGGTGATAAGTCTGGACTGTATGGGGGATGTTCCATTGGTTCCCAGCCAATTTGATCGAGTTTAAGCCTCGTAGCGTTCGCCGAATGTGGTCGGGCATTATCGTGAAGAAGAATGACGTTTCTCGCCGGTTTAGATTTCCTTTTCCTACGAAAAGACTGTTTTGCGGCCTCTAAAACATCGCAATAATATTGTGCGTTTATTGTGCGTCGTTGATGGAGGAAATCGACGTGAAAGGCGCCTTGATTGTCGAAAAATACAGTGGCCATTACCTTCCCGGCCGACGATCGTGATTTGGCCTTCAGAGGCGCCCTCTCTCCCCTCTTCCGCCACTCCATACTTGCCTGTTTCGACTCGGGGTGTAATGGTGAACCCATGTTTCGTCACAGGTGACAATCCGGTTTAATAATGCCTCACCATCTCGTTCAAATTGGGTCAATAGTCGCTGGCAAATCTCCAAACGATTCCGTTTGTGAACGTCGGTCAAAATTCGTGGAACCCACCTTGCAGATACTTTGCTGAGTTCCAGGTTTGATGTAACGATTTTTGAACGCTACCATAGCTCAACTGGAGTTCATCTGCAATAAATCGCAGCGATATACGTCTGTCTTCGTCCAGGAGCTTCCGAACAGCATCAATGTTTTCGTCCGTGACGGAAGTGGTCGGGCGACGATCATGGCTGAGGTTTTCTACTGCTTCCCGTCCTTCGGCGAATTCCTTGTGCCAAGCAAAAACGCGAGCTCTTGACAGGGTCCTGTCCCCGTATTGAGCCGTCAATCTACGAAAGATTTCAGTCGGATTGACCCCCTCCTTGGCCAAAAACTTAATAATAATTCTCTGCTCCACGGAAACGTGCACTTCACTCTCACTCATTGTATAGTTTTATACTGAAGGGTCCGAACGGAAATGTTGCCCGTCTACGCCCGTCCCAAACCTCCCAGGCTACCTGAAACCCTACCCTTTAGAGTTCAATGTCCAACGGAAAAGTTTTTAGAAAGTCAGTCTCGTTTATATTTGATCAACCCTCGTACTTTCAAAATCATCGGTCTTTAATAATATATACAGTAAACTTTATCCATAGTGGTACTGAAGCGAACGTTAGTTTTCGCGGCATTAGAGAGATTTTCGCTATAGAGACAGATCAACCAAAACGAGTATAAATGTGTTTTTATTTATAAAACATGATATATAGTATTTTTATTTTAAAGTATTGAGTGCAGAGGAGATAAAACTATATGACGCGAAGTCTTTAAAAACAATACATTTACATGATTTATTAAATAATACTGTGTAAATAAATTACTGTGCAGAACAGCTCCATCAATTTCTTCAAATTCCTGTTTCAGATTTTCTAGAAACTATTCCTTTTATGTTATTTTTATTTTAAAAATCGTTTCAACAAAAGAACTACTTAAATTAAAAATTTAGCAAACACCTACTTGTTTTACACCTTTCTTCAACTCGAAAAACCTTTACATCCGACGAAAACATTTTCCGTTTAGACGCCATAACACTCAATTGTAAAAGTATAAAAAAATAATGCACTGCTTGTAAAATGTGCTAGTCATAAAGCACTGGATTCAGTTGACGCACTACGCACTACTTTTAACATTCAAGTGACGTGTCAATATAATGAGAAATAGGGTAGAATAGTATGTTTAATAGGGTAGAATGTATGCATATGTATGCGCGTGTTTCGCTGATATAGACATTTCTGGAATTTTGTTGGCCTCAGTAGAGAAAATTACACTATATATTTTTATTATAGGGTAGGAAGGAATCAACACATTTTGCTGTTATAGAGAGATTTCCGTTAAAAAGAGATTTATAATAAAGAGATTTTATTGCAGAGATTTATATCCCCGCAGGGGGTGCAGACTAGCTACACCTATTGAGAGGATTTAGACTTCCCTCGCTTTACCCGAGTTTAACACACACTTACACTTACAACACTACACTTACGACTTTAACACTTTACACTCACACTTACATTTAGGGAGGCGATAATAGCCTTAATGTGCTTTTCGCATTAAAATAACAAAATACACACACACACACACACACACACACACACACACACACACACACACACACACACACACACACACACACACACACACACACACACAACACACACACACACACACACACACACACACACACACACACACACACACACACACACACACACACACACACACACACACACACACACACACACACACACACACACACACACACACACACACACACACACACACACACACACACACACACACACACACACAGCAATAGTTTATAATTCAGGCTGCGATGATTGTAACTGATTTTCAAAACGTGTATTATAAATTATTGTCGCAAATTGCCTTCTATCACACCAGCGAGTCAAGTTAGTGCTCGTTAGTGACATGCGTGCTTTGTTTTTTCCTAAGAAGAGAAAAACCCCAAACTATCAAATATAAAAATATAACAAACATGTTTCGTAAAAAAGAGGACGCTTTTTTATTGAAAAAAATGTCCCGAATAATTTAATCTGGACTAAATTTGAAATGGAAACTAAGGAATTTGCAATGAAGAGAGAAACTGTGTTTTTAGCGGTGAATGAAAACCTTTATTGGCAGACTGCTTAAAACTTTATGAAATAATGGTCAGCTTGTTGAATGCACTTGATACAGAGTTCATGCACGGTTGAAACTTTACCAAAATATTTTCAGAGCATTTTTGTAATTATATATTGTTCAAAACACAAATAAGGCAAACAAAAGAAAACATTTTATTACGTCATTAGTTACCGAAATCACAAAAGATCAATAATTACCGGGTATTACATCGTACTTTTAGATGTCTTTCAGGCTAAAATCTTCCAATGCGATATATTTTAATATTGAGAAGATTTCATATAAAATCTTTTTTTTTAACGAAGCAATTCAAACTGAAGTTATTCATTTATAATTTTTGGACAATGATTTTTTAGACGATCGTATCTCAGCCAATTCGTCCTAATGATTAAGACATAAAATAAAAAAATTATGAAAATTTGAACCGAAACGAAGACAAAACATTGCTTAATAGCACATAATACCTGGATAACAGAATTTTCAAATATAATGGCCGTCCTTTTTTTTGTTAAACTAATGAAGGTCGAGAGATCAGCAATAACGGTAAAGCAAGGGGGTAACTGTGACTTGAACTAACAACCTTGTTTTGCATGCAGTTCAGACTCAGTAGACTGACCGGTGCCTTACCACATGGACCACCAGTCCTGAATGGTCGTCTGTAGTAAGACTCCGATAAAATATCATGAAATGGGCACAAATAATGAAATCAATAACACGTATTAAGAGGGTTTGTTAAAAATCTTTTATATATATATATATATATATATATATATATATATATATATATATATATATAAGATTCTTTTATCGCTTAAAATTATATGATTTTAATTATATATATAATTAACTTATACTAATTTGAAAATGTGATTTCATTATCATAATCAGTATTAAAATAAGCATAAGTATAATTCTAAATGTATCTGACTGTGATTAGAGTTAATTTTTAATTTTTAATTTAATTTAAAAATTGCAAACATTAATCTATGCGTATTTAAACACTGATTATGATGGTGAATTCATATTTTCAACAAAAAAAATGTATTAAATATTGTGAGGATACAAGAAATACTCTTTTGCTTGTTTCTTGAGAATACTGGTAAATTCACTTCCATTACGTCACCGAGACGGTTGTGTATCGCGATGATTTATTTGGTTTTAGCTAACGCGCTAACAGGATGGTCCCTGCCACCAAAGTTGTTTAAAATTTACCTGGAACAAGTTCTCCACAACTGGAAACACAAGTGTGAAAGAATGGGTGTACCGTTAAATGATAACACCCTGTACACCCTCAGCTTTGGTGTACAGCACAGGATTATGAGGATCTAGGTATACCAGTAGGACATTAATGCAGGAATATGATATTTGGGGACTTGAGGTAAAACTAAACCAAATGGTGTGCATGTGCATTGGAGAGCAGAGCGGGAAACTTCTATTGGAACACAACACAAAAATCAAAGTGTTACAACATACAAGTATTTAAAATGACAATTACGAGTGATGGATTCTTGGATACAGTGATAAAAGAACGGAACACTTTGGGGAGAAGAGCAATATGGATGCTGACGAACATCATGTAGAACCAACAGATATCGAAAATAAATAAACATAGAATATACAATACAATTATTAAAAGTATAATATCATATAGAAGCAAAGTATGGCCACTGAAACAAAAAACAGAAACATATCTTGAAGCTACAGAAATGGACTATTGGCGAAGAACCGTAGGTCGGTCCAAACGGAAAAGATAAAAAATGTAAGAATTCGTGAAATCATGGATATAAAGCACACCATTGTAGACGACATTAAGAGAAAACAACAGATGGTTTGGTCATGCCCAAAGGATGGACGAAAATCGACTTCCCAAACAGATTTTAAAATGGAAACCACATAGTCGTAAAAAAGACCGAGGCTTAGTTGATGAAAAAGAATTGATAAGATAGTGAGGGAGAGGGGATTCGGATAAAGATCTGTGGAATGACAGTGGAAAATGGAAGCTAGGAATCGGAAGACGTCGGAGAAAGTTTTAAGCCGAAAAGAAGAAAACCAGTACGCTAAACACGCAGTTGCGTCTGCTAAGTGAAAAAAGTTATTGAACTACTCTGAATTAAACACCTTTTTTCGTTATTACAACATAGCGACAGGACCACATATTTAAGTAATGTTTTTAATGTTTTGTTTGACTTTGTGACGACCACGACAGAGGGATTTAACATTTTTTATCACGGCCTTAAGATGAAACAATAGAGTTTCAAACCGTGGTAGCCTTTATGAGGTAAGTAGATAGACCACTGACGGGAAGAATAGGTCATAATCCTAATTACTTAAATTAAACACATTTGTTGTATAGTCTTTATGAATATGTAAACCTTGAATATTTATTTTATAATAATTATATTAAGTAATTATATAATTATATAATGTTATACTCCGGGAAATGTGTAACAGAACGCAGTATAAAATAACCAGTAACAAATAAAAATCTGCTGCAAGGTTTGTAAAGTACTTCGGTTATTACGTTGGCGCACATTACAGTTAAGTTAAAAGTGGGGACATTTTGTTGGCGGAGTTGCAGTGCTATTTCATTTACCTCAGTTGGCAACACTGGAGCCATTATAAATAACCGGCTTCATTAATTAAAAGGCTTTATTAAACTGAAAAAAAACGTAGTAAAAATAATGTTTTCAATTAAATTAATTACGCTAGACTTCGTTTTCTATCAATTCAAATTAGGAATTTTGCTATTAAAAAAAGTGATGAAACAGTTAAAAATTAATACCGATTTTTTCTTAAATTTAAACACTCACTATAATGTGTACGAAATTCAAAACACAGTAAATTCACTATTTTTAAGTAAATCGACAAACAAAACAAATCACACGGATGATGAGTGTCTATATTTACTATTTTTAATTTACTTATAAAGCGTATAATTATTTCTATATCAAATTTGAAATGCTGATTTGGCTTATGTATCTGTTCATATGGGAAAAACTAATCGATTTTGCAAAGTTTTCGATTAGATTAGATTAGAAACTGGAGGAAGGGATTACGAAACCCCAGGCGCTGCAATCGACGGACCTATTGTGCAACTAAACCACTTAAGTACTAGTTCAGCAGATTGGTGCACTTAGTAAGTTCCAACAACCTACTGACTAGGTGTTCCTGCTGAAGTTCCTAAAACCCTTTAGTTTCCTGTGAACAAGAGCATAGCAATCATAAATAATGTGTCTTGCAGTTTCCTCCTCTTTACTGGATAACCTACACACGATTTCGTCTGTTCATGTGCACCCACAGATCACAGTACTCTGTAATGAACCACATGATTTTCTTGACTTGTGTTCTGTCCAAGATGTCTGTCGTCCCTCTACGTCCTCCATGAGGAACCTTACGTAAGAATCCTATGATAATGTCCATGAAGGTGTTCCCATCCTTACCTGTTGTTGCTTGTTAATCCGCCTATTGATAGCAGACCCGGTCAACGACAAAGAAATCCATAAATCCGTTTTGGGTCCGATATACTGTGATGCAGATCCAAGTCCAGCTAGTCAGTCTGCCTCCTCATTATCTTCAACTCCTTTATGACCTGGAACCCCATGAAAGTAACCTAGTTTCCCATGGATAAGGCATTGAGATTCTTCCGACAATCTACGACCAGTGTGGACCGAATTATAGAAACAGCAAGTTCTTTGATCGCTGTCAATATTTTCGAATAGTTTCCGAAGAAAAATCTGTTCATTCGACCAGATATTTTAATATACCAATATTTTAACAATATTGGTCATTCAAAATCTTAAATAAAACAGTGAATAATAAACTTTGATTGAAATAATGCACTTTGAAATATAAACTACGTAATAGCAAGAATGGATCGGCAGACTTCCCGATCGTCTGCACTGTAACGACGAATTCTGTACCGCTTGTAGTGTACAATTTAAGTGCTCCTTTCAAGACGTACTTAAAAGCCCAAACATAAAAACTATTTTTGAATGGTATTCTACTTTTTGCGTACACTGCTTAAGGTCGAACGGCGTAAAAAATTCTAAATTTGTTGATGATTTTTTTAGAGGTCTACAAATACAAAAATACGAGAAATAATCGAAAAATCTTGAAGCCCCGTTCATTGTATTCATAAAATCTTGTTTACGAATTACTAGCCTTTTGTGTTCAGTAGGTTTATTTAGGCTTACTGACTACCGTTGTTACCTAACTTTATTGACTACCGTTGTGTTACCTAGGTTTAACTACGTTTACTAACTACCGTTGTGTTACCCAGGTTTAACTAGGTTTACTAACTACCGTTGTGTTACCTAGGTTTAACTAGATTTACTGACTACTGTTGTGTTACCTAGGTTTAAATAGGTTTACTAACTAACGTTGTATTACTTAGGTTTAACTAGGTTTACTAACTACCGTTGTGTTACTTAGGTTTAATTAGGTTTACTAACTAGGTTTACTATAGTTTACCTACCGTTGAGTTACCTAGGTTTACTAACTACCGTTGTGTTACCTAGGTTTAACTAGGTTTACTAACTACCGTTGTGTTAGGTTTACCTAGGTTTAACTAGGTTTAACTAGGTTTTACTAACCAAGGTTTACTAACTACCGTTGTGTTACTTAGGTTTCTAGGTTTATTAACTACCGTTGGGCTTAACTACCGTTGTGTTACTTAGGTTTAACTAGGTTTACTAACTACCGTTGTGTTACGGTTTTACTAGGTTTTAACTAGGTTTACTAACTACCGTTGTGTTACCTAGGTTTAACTAGGTTTACTAACTACCGTTGTGTTACCAAGGTTTACTAACTACCGTTGTGTTACTTAGGTTTAACTAGGTTTACTAACTACAGTTGTATTACCTACGTTTACTAACTACCGTTGTGTTACCTAGGTTTAACTAGGTTTACTAACTACCGTTGTGTTACCTAGGTTTAACTAGGTTTACTAACTACCGTTGTGTTACCAAGGTTTACTAACTACCGTTGTGTTACCCAGGTTTACTAACTACCGTTGTGTTACTTAGGTTTAACTAGGTTTACTAACTACCGTTGTGTTACCAAGGTTTACTAACTACCGTTGTGTTACCCAGGTTTACTAACTACCGTTGTGTTACTTAGGTTTAACTAACTAACTACCGTTGTGTTAGGTTTGTTACCTAGGTTTACCGGTTTACTAACTACCGTTGTGTTACTGTTGTGTTACCTAGGTTTTAACTAAGTTTACTAACTACCGTTGTGTAACTAAGGTTTACTAACTACCGTTGTGTTACTTAGGTTTACTAACTAGGTTTACTAGGTTTACTAACTACCGTTGTGTTACTTAGGTTTTAACTACCGTTTGGTTACCAGGTTTACTAACTACCGTTGTGTTACTTAGGTTTTAACTAGGTTTACTAACTACTAACTAGGTTTACTAACTACCGTTGTGTTACCCAGGTTTACTAACTACCGTTGTGTTACTTAGGTTTAACTAGGTTTTTAACTGTGTTACCAAGTTTTACTTACCTAGGTTTACTAACTACCGTTGTGTTGTAGGTTTTAACTAGGTAATAGGTTTTAACTAGTTTACTAACTACCGTTGTTTACCGTTGTGTTACTTAGGTTTTACTACCGTTGTGTTACTTAGGTTTACTACCAAGGTTTACTAACTACCGTTGTGTTTAGGTTTAACTAGGTTTACTTACCGTTGTGTTACCAAGGTTTACTAACTACCGTTGTTTACTAGGTTTTACTAACTACCGTTGTGTTGTGTTACTTAGGTTTAACTAGGTTTACTAACTACAGTTGTATTTACCAAGGTTTACTAACTACCGTTGTGTTACCTAGGTTTACTAACTACCGTTGTGTTACTAAGGTTTACTAACTACCGTTGTGTTACCAAGGTTTACTAACTACCGTTGTGTTACTTAGGTTTAACTAGGTTTACTAACTACAGTTGTATTACCTACGTTTACCAACTACCGTTGTGTTACTTAGGTTTAACTAGGTTTACTAACTACCATTGTGTTACCAAGGTTTACTAACTACCGTTGTGTTACCTAGGTTTAACTAGGTTTACTAACTACCGTTGTGGTCTAGCAACTTAGCAAACCTAGGTATAGTAAAGTTTGCTAGGTTTTGGGTTAGGTTTGGTTTAAAACTACGTTTTTCGAGATTTTTCCGACCAAACATTTCGAAATAAGATAGAGAACATAACATTTAAATATACCTAGTGGCTCTATATATACTCCGTGTGCAAGGAACTATATATATTCATAATTACTATAACTTCTAGTTTTAAATAATACTACTACAGTAGATAAATTAAAATTTAAAATTTGACCCTTCAGATTCACATTTTAAGCAATCCCTAAATATTTTTTTACCATCAACCTCTATTTTCCTGCGTTAGGAAGTTAAAAATACTATTCTTGATAAATGTTGTAGTCATATCGTTTACGAGTACCGGCAGAAAACTGACAGGCGCGCGAATTTAGAAAAGTTCTTCGTATTGGTTACGGACAACTTCAATAATACATTACATTATTCTACAACGCTGATTATAACAGTGAAAACAAATGTGTTTAAATTGTAATAAAAGTGCAAAAATATTATCAGTGAATTGAGTGTTAATATGATTTTATTAAATTTTATGAATTTTTGGAAATTCCCTTCCATCACGTCAGCAAAACACGGTTATTCTTATTTTAGGAAAATTGGAAAAACTTCAACTGATATAAGTTTCATAAAAAAATCGGCTTCAAAAAAGGTTGATGTTCTTAATCAATAACTTTTTCAGCAACAAAAAAAACTTATAACAAAGACGAGGTAGAAACAGAAAACAATTTATTCATGTTAAGGAGCAACACTTGTTTCTATTCTCTCATAACAAATTCTTAGTACTATTATAAGTTAACACATAATTTAACACATAACAACCTTATTGTTGTTAATTTATTGTTAGCTTAGCAACAGAAAGAGACTGCAACACAAAGCACCTGAGCTTATTATTTAGAACAAAGTGGGCACAGTTAATATAATAAAATAGAAAACATGATACAATTTTGTTTTAAAATGACAGCGGTCAGGATCGATTTAAATTTTTTAATGAAAATAATTTTTATTTAAACTAATGAAGGTTTTTAACGTTGATTATGTACAGAGAAATCTCATTAAAGGAAAAGTAAATTAAATAAAATGTTCAAGCAGATGCTTTTAAAGCACGTACAGAAGTTCCGCAGGCGCTTTGTTTCTTGTCCTTATAAATTAGTATCGACCGTTGCAATATACCGGGTTGAACATTTATCGGGATCGCATTTGTAAGCGCTGACTGGACCGCGCTAATAGCCTACAATTTTCGATAAACAAATACGAAACAAAAAAATATCTGATCTCCACACCTTACTTGAGCCAATGTTTTCTTCAGTTCTGAGTAAATACAAATTTTCTCTTTGAAATGATCACACAAATACAAATACATTATGCGTACTGAGAAAAGTACACTATATTCTTTTGCGAATTTCCATTGGAAATATGAGCTATTGCAGCGGCCATCATGTTTTTTTTTGTGTTTATAATTTTGATTTGTTTGGTTTAGTTTTTTTTTTTTGTTTAAAACTTTTTTTGTGTTTATTGTCCGACTATTGTGCACACTTGGGCTAATGCAGACGATGGGATGATTTATAGCGTATGAAAATGCCAATCCCTGGCCGGGAATCGAACCCGAGTCCTCGGGGTGAAAGCCTAGTACGCTATCCACTAGGCCACCGAGGCGGCTATGGCCATCATGGTAAAACCCAGATTTTGAAGAGTCGTTAAAATTGATTTGTATCTTTTGTGTGTGTATGTGTGTGTGTGTGTGTGTGTGTGTGTGTGTGTGTGTGTGTGTGTGTGTGTGTGTGTGTGAGAGAGAGAGAGAGAGAGAGAGAGAGAGAGAGATTTAGCACGTGACGTTCACAATTCTGTACGCAATTTTTGTTTGAAGCTTGGCACAAAAATCTTTTTTGCTAATAGATCTTTTTGGAGATTTTAGTTAATCAGCGAAATTCGTTCAACAGTTTCAAAATGGCTGCCATTTCGAATCTTTAAAAATCCATAACTTTTTCGTCCTATTTCTTAAATCGATTTTATTATCGCAATTGGCGTTGAAATTAAGGAATCTTTTATGGTTTTCGTGTTTTCAATACAATTTGAAAATTTAAAGTGTAAATATTTGCACCTTTTGATGGTGAAATCAGAATTTTAAAAGCGGTAAGGCAAAGAACATTCGCTTTTGGAAATTCGCTTCTGTCACGTCAGCGAGCCTGCTATACGAGCGCTTATTATCACTTTTACTGAATAAATCTTTTGAAATCTGTCCGCAAAATTATAATGTCGGTAACGCAAATTAAAACCACGTCATTCCCGCCTTATATCCTCCCGACAAATATACTGCACAAACTTCCTCACAACCTCTACTTCCCTGTTACAGTCACGTATTGTTCTGTAAAAAGACTTTCACAGTTTAAAGACTTTCTTTACATCTGCCGTGCTTAAACAAAAGTTAAGTTCAGTTATTTCCAGTTTGGCAAACAATGAGGTATAATGGAGTGGAGCCCTGGCTCTGCCGCTTCGTTTGCTTTGCTCCGCTTTATTATATATTCATATCTGCGCTTTGTAAATACATTATCTTTGCTTTTCGCCCTCTCTATTGTCTTACTTTTGTGTTATTTCATCTGTGCTTCGTTTATTTTTCGTCGTTCGTGATATAAAATTGACGGAATAACCCATTTAGTTTTTAATTGTTTTATATATCGATTTTAACACGACAGCTGGTGCTTCAGCACAGAATTGTCCCCGTGTGTGGGAGGGCGGGGTACTTAAAGCATGGCCTGGTAAATAATTTTATAACTTCTACAATTAGAAATTTAATTTCAATTCAATGCGATCAATGATTACGAAATAATAACCGACTATATTCTAGCCGACGAAAGAAAACACCTGAATTCATGAAGTTATAACGTTTAAATTGATTATTGTTCAGAAATTTAAGGTACACCAAATTAAAGCGTTTTATTTACCTGTAAATCTGTATTAATTCCGTTAATATGTTTTCAAACGTCGATTTTATATTTCAATAAATTTATCTGAAACACAATTTTCACGCAATTTTTTTACAACTAGCTACTTTGAAGGATCATAATCCAAACTTCGTCAATCTTCGTCAATAATAATCCAAACTTCAAACTTCGTCAATCTTCGTCAATAATAATCCGAACTTCGTCAATAATAATCCAAACTTCGTCAATCTTCGTCAATAACTTCGTCAATCTTCGTCAATAATAATCAAACTTCGTCAATCTTCGTCAATAATAATCCAAACTTCGTCAATCTTCGTCAATAATAATCCAAACTTCGTCAATCTTCGTCAATAATAATCCGAACTTCGTCAATCTTCGTCAATAATAATCCGAACTTCGTCAATCTTCGTCAATAATAATCCAAACTTCGTCAATCTTTATCAATAATAAT
This sequence comes from Callitettix versicolor, assembly GCA_022606455.1. Taxonomy (NCBI): domain Eukaryota; kingdom Metazoa; phylum Arthropoda; class Insecta; order Hemiptera; family Cercopidae; genus Callitettix; species Callitettix versicolor. Next base: position 65,571,360 of record CM040187.1, read on the forward strand.
CCGAACTTCGTCAATCTTCGTCAATAATAATCCGAACTTCGTCAATCTTCATCAATAATAATCCAAACTTCGTCAATCTTCGTCAATAATAATCCAAACTTCGTCAATCTTCGTCAATAATAATCCGAACTTTGTCAATCTTCGTCAATAATAATCCGAACTTTGTCAATCTTCGTCAATAATAATCCGAACTTCGTCAATAATAATCCAAACTTCGTCAATCTTCGTCAATAATAATCCAAACTTCGTCAATCTTCGTCAATAATAATCCAAACTTCGTCAATCTTCGTCAATAATAATCCAAACTTCGTCAATCTTCGTCAATAATAATCCGAACTTCGTCAATCTTCGTCAATAATAATCCGAACTTCGTCAATCTTCGTCAATAATAATCCGAACTTCGTCAATCTTCGTCAATAATAATCCAAACTTCGTCAATCTTTATCAATAATAATCCGAACTTCGTCAATCTTCATCAATAATAATCCGAACTTCGTCAATCTTCGTCAATAATAATCCAAACTTCGTCAATCTTTATCAATAATAATCCGAACTTCGTCAATCTTCGTCAATAATAATCCGAACTTCGTCAATCTTCATCAATAATAATCCAAACTTCGTCAATCTTCGTCAATAATAATCCAAACTTCGTCAATCTTCGTCAATAATAATCCGAACTTCGTCAATCTTCGTCAATAATAATCCGAACTTCGTCAATCTTCGTCAATAATAATCCAAACTTCGTCAATCTTCGTCAATAATAATCCGAACTACTTCGTCATTTTGTAATCCACAATAATATTGTTAAAGTATATGTTAAGATACCTTTATTAATCTGTATGCCAAATATGACCAACTTTTGACAGAAATTGAAATTATAGTGAATTTATTGTAAAAAAAGTGTTCATTTTGTTACCAGCAACTTCATTGAGATACGAGTTGTATTCTTTAATACAATTATATGCATTCTTTTATTTATTTAATACAATAGAATTCTCTTAATTCGTTCAAAGAAGTCTCTAATTTTACAACAGTATTATGAAGACCTATATTAACTCAGCTTTATAATTGTGTTTAATGAGTAAACGTAAAGTTAATTAAACGAAATTTGAGTATTAATCTGAACACTTAGCGCACCAGGAGTACAGTCACGTACACCTCTGTTGTTGTAAATAAAATTTAAAATGGAACGATTATGACGCTCTGTAGGTCTATAGCGTGAGCCACCCGACAGTACTTTGTAAGGTAAGCAACACAGTATCGAGTCCTACCGGAATTTAATTGAAATTTTATTTCAATAATTTTACCTTTAATAATTAAACACAATTATAAATCTGAATTAACGCAGTTCTTGATAATACTGGTGTAAATTACAGACGTCGTTTTAAGGAATTACTTCAATAAAGTTGCCGGTAACAAAATGAATTGAATAAGACTTTTTAAAATAAATTCATCGTAACTTCAATTTTTATCAATAGTTAGGCGAAAACATTAAGGAATGTCTATACCATAACATACTTGAATAACGTTGTTGTGAAGTCAAAATTGACAAAGTTATGAAGCTTCCAAGTAGTAATAGAAAAATTGCATGAACATCGTATTTTGTGGTAAATTTCTTGAAATATACAATCGATATTTGAAAATATATTAACGGAATTAACAAACGTAACACCTATTTATAGACAAAAGAACACGCTTTAATTTGTCGTATCTAAAATTTTTATGCAATAACCAATTGGAACGTTATAACGCCCTGATATCAGGTGTTTTCTTTTGTGGGACATACTATAAAGGTTTAATAGAATAGCCGCCTCGGTGGTCTAGTTGATAGCGTACTAGGCTTTCACCCCGAGCAAACGGGTTCGATTCCCGGCCAGGGTTTGGCATTTCATACGCTATAAATCATCCCATCGTCTGCATTAGCCCAAGTGTGCACAATAGTCGGACGTTAAACACAAAAAAAAAAAATTGAATAAAGTATGATATGTAGAGCTAAATATTTCGATTTTCGGTTTCGTTTTCATAGTCATTTAAAATTTTCTTTATTCACAAGTTCTTTATTTTCTGAAGGCTTTGTCCAGAAACTAACTTGTATACTAAACCTAAACTTTCAGGTTTTGTTTTGTCATTTAAAGAATTTTTAAATTTATATGCCAAACAACTTTATTTTAAAAAAACCCTCCTAATTCACTATATTTATTGGGCAACATTCTTAATTACTAATAAAAGCGTTACAACTATATTTTTCGTTTTAAGTAACATCGTTAAAGGACCGTTAAACTGAATCATTAATCAGGATGAAAAATAGGGACATATTTGCTGTGACTCATGTCAAATTATTAGCGATTTTGTAGTAGAAAAGAAGTTGTTGTACGACTACCATGGTAACACTGAGAGTGGGTCTAGAACACTTTTTGAGAATACGTTGAATATCTACAGATATTTTATTTACTTCGATAAATAGTGACACAGATAAAATTCGTTTTCAAAATTTTTAATCAAATTTGAAAACTGTAACTGATTTTGTCGCTGGTTACAATTTTAATCACGACAAATTTCAAGAAATACTTTTAAAAAATTATCGATTTCTTAAAGGAAATTAAACGGCCGCCACTTTTATTAGGATAAAATAATTTTGCGTGTTTAATCAAAATGAAGATTGTGCCAGTTTAAATAAAATCGGATCAAATTACGGTGTTACAAATACAAAACAATGTATACGCTACGTGAAATTTGTAACGGGCTTTTAAATACTAATTCAGGATCAACTTTCATTACAAAATCGCAGGTTTGGACCTTACCATAATTGCCCCTCCAATAGCTTCCGATGGTAACAGAACTCTTATATAAATTTATGTTATAAACAGTGTCACTAAAAGAATCTCACTTAACGTAATGTTATCGAAGAAACACCGGTTTTGTGACTTTCCTTTCCTTTGTATCGTGGTTCATACAGTAGATACGTGCCACTAAAAGAATCTCACTTAACGTAATGATATCGAAGAAACACCAGTTTTTTGACTTTCCTTTCCTTTGTATCGTGTTTTATACAGTAGATATGAGCCACTAATATAATCTCATTTAACGTAATGATATCGAAGAAACACCAGTTTTGTGACTTTCCTTCCTTTGTATCGTGTTTTATACAGTAGATATGAGCCACTAATATAATCTCATTTAACGTAATGATATCGAAGAAACACCAGTTTTGTGACTTTCCTTCCTTTGTATCGTGTTTTATACAGTAGATACGATTCACTAAAAGAATCTCACTTAAAGTAATGTTATCGAAGAAACACCAGTTTTGTGACTTTCCTTTCCTTTGTATCGTGTTTTATACAGTAGATACGATTCACTAAAAGAATCTCACTTAAAGTAATGTTATCGAAGAAACACCAGTTTTGTGACTTTCCTTTGTATCGTGGTTTGTACAGTAGATATGAGCCACTTATAATCTCATTTAACACCAGTGACTTTCCTTTCCTTTGTAGTTTTATACAGTAGATATATGATATCGAAGAAACACCAGATTCCACTATACAGTAATAGAATCTCACTTAACGTAATGTTATCGAAGAAACACCAGTTTTGTGACTTTCCTTTCCTTTGTATCGTGGTTTATACAGTAGATCGAAGAAACACAGTTTTGTGACTTTCCTTTCCTTTGTAGTTTATACAGTTATGATTCACTAAAATAATCTCATTTAAATGATATCGAAGAAACAATGACTTTCCTTCCTTTGTCAGTTTTTTGACTTTCCTTTCCTTTGTATCGTGTTTTATACAGTAGATATGAGCCACTAATATAATCTCATTTAACGTAATGATATCGAAGAAACACCAGTTTTGTGACTTTCCTTCCTTTGTATCGTGGTTTATACAGTAGATACGATTCACTAAAAGAATCTCACTTAAAGTAATGTTATCGAAGAAACACCAGTTTTGTGACTTTCCTTTCCTTTGTATCGTGGTTTATACAGTAGATACGATTCACTAAAAGAATCTCACTTAAAGTAATGTTATCGAAGAAACACCAGTTTTGTGACTTTCCTTTGTATCGTGGTTCGTACAGTAGATATGAGTCACTAAAAGAATCTCACTTAACGTAATGTTATCGAAGAAACACCAGTTTTGTGACTTTCCTTTCCTTTGTATCGTGGTTTATACAGTAGATACGATTCACTAAAAGAATCTCACTTAAAGTAATGTTATCGAAGAAACACCAGTTTTGTGACTTTCCTTTCCTTTGTATTGTGCTTTATACAGAAGATACAAGCCACTAAAAGAATCTCACTTAACGTAATGTTATCGAAGAAACACCAGTTTTGTGACTTTCCTTTGTATTGTGCTTTATACAGTAGATACGAGTCAGTAAAAGAATCTCACTTAACGTAATATTATCGAAGAAACACCAGTTTTGTGACTTTCCTTTCCTTTGTATTGTGCTTTATACAGAAGATACAAGCCACTAAAAGAATCTCACTTAACGTAATGTTATCGAAGAAACACCAGTTTTGTGACTTTCCTTTGTATTGTGCTTTATACAATAGATACGAGTCAGTAAAAGAATCTCACTTAACGTAATATTATCGAAGAAACACCAGTTTTGTGACTTTCCTTTGTATCGTGCTTTATACAGTAGATACGAGTCAGTAAAAGAATCTCACTTAACGTAATGTTATCGAAGAAACACCAGTTTTGTGACTTTCCTTTGTATTGTGCTTTATACAGTAGATACGAGTCAGTAAAAGAATCTCACTTAACGTAATGTTATCGAAGAAACACCAGTTTTGTGACTTTCCTTTGTATTGTGCTTTATACAGTAGATACAAGTCAGTAAAAGAATCTCACTTAACGTAATGTTATCGAAGAAACACCAGTTTTGTGACTTTCCTTTCCTTTGTATCATGGTTCATACAGTAGATATGAGCCACTAAAAGAATCTCACTTAACGTAATGCTGTCGAAGAAACGCCAGTTTTGTGACTTTCCTTTCCTTTGGTATCGTGCTTTATACAGTAGATATGAGTCACTAAAAGAATCTCACTTAACGTAATGTTATCGAAGAAACACCAGTTTTGTGACTTTCCTTTCCTTTGTATCATGGTTCATAAAGTAGATATGAGTTACTAAAAGAATCTCACTTAACGTAATGCTGTCGAAGAAACACCAGTTTTGTGACTTTCCTTTCCTTCGGTATCGTGCTTTATACAGTAGATACGATACAATTATTTATAGAACGACATCAACTTAAACGGAAAAAACATGACAGAAGGTTAAGTAAGACCTGCGTGCAGGGATATTGACTAAGTGGTGGTGGGTGGGAGGGGAAGGGAACGGTTGGAGTTATTAAAAAGCCAACATAATTAAAAGTGTTAATCAATATCAGCCAGACCTACAGACTGGGCTGGAAGGTTGCCTGTTTGTTGGTAACAGGTGATAAATCACTTTAACATTGCGCCTGAGAGGTTATGCAATTAATTACGCTAAATTTACTTTATAAAAGCATTCATTGCATTATAATGACAGCCACTTTGAAAGCATTAACAATTGTAAGTGAATAATTAATGCTAGAATTACGTTCTTTTTTCTGTAAAGAAATAAATACGTCAGAAATGTACTGAAACAATTCCTTAGAAGGTCGTATTGTTTTACGTAGAAAGTACAATACTATTGTTCGGTAAAAAGATTTATAATTTTTAGCCAATTTTTATTGAAAGTCAGATAAAAAAATGGAGATATCAATGTAAGTTGGAGATTATATTGGATATTAAGAAGTTAAGGGATTGGTTGCCCTGCCATCGCCTTAAAAATATATTGTGCAACTATGTCTGTTCAGCAGACTGGTTTGATGACATGCTCATTCTGGTTGGAAGGATCACGAGACCTGCAGTTCCCTTCCTTATTAATGACAGCCCTCCAGGCCTGAATTACGGTTTCCGTTAGCGCTGTCGTCGTAGCCCTATAAAAACTATGTTTATCACCCTCAATGTTTGATCCCTGAGGAGTTAATGCTTCTAGGTTTATTGAGAAGTCCCTTTCTGCCGTCTCCTTTCTTCCCACTTTGCGCTTTTGCGCTCCTGATGGACGTTTGTAAACAACCTTACAACGTTCGACCCCATCTCAACCCTTCTATTGCAGCCCCTAGTTTCTTCCATCTTCATGTTACTTTCACTTCCCAGATCCACTTCTGCCAGTTCACCGTGATTTTTTAGGTATTGATGGTTTGTTTTCTAGCATAAATATCTCACAAGTAGTTAAGGAAATAAAATCCACTCACACAGATTCCCGCATGCATAGTTAAAGATGATCTTCTCTTTAGCCACGCAGTCTCTGATGTACGGTGTTCAACCCGGCTTAGGGTGTGGATAGGGATAAGGAGAAGTACTGCTAGGAAGTGGAAAGACTGATGGGTTTAAGTTCTAATTCTTCCCGAACGGTTCGAGATATCTATTCCTTACGTATGGTTAAGATGCGTCAAATCCTTTAGCCGCTTATCCTCTACCGGGATGGTTGTGTAGTGCTACCCACTGCCCTTATACATAAAGTTAGTTCTGGGCAAAGTTTTGACAAAATAAAGAACGAAATTACCTATTCAGAGAACAAAATTAACTAATCAGCATGGATAACAGAATTTCCTTCTAACGTTCATCGAGTTGATTTACCTTACCTACACTTTAAATCCGAGCTTAGCTTAGCCTAAAATAAATCCGAACGTATCAGTTTTCAGTGTAAGGTAAACCAGTATTCAGGTATGTACCCCAAATCATCGCATTAGGTTATTTTTACTTGACTATAAACAAAATTATTTCTACGATAACATTTCATTAGAAATTTAATATTATATTTTCTTTTCATTTTATGCAAGATGGATTTTTAAAAGCAAACACAACTTCGCCCGTTTATTAACTATGAAGGAGTCGGGGTTTGGGGGTAGAGCGGGGCGAACAAGAGCAAACAAGGGTTAGTAACAACCTATTGCCGACATCGGAAGAGCTACAGAGCGCAACCAAGCGGAAAATTTATGTATTAAATTTATACTCCGCTTACAGCAAGTACTGTATCAATTATACAACTCAAATAAAAGTTGTGCTGCATAAACTTTCTGTCAGGATGCAGCGTTAATAGTGCGTGCCCTGCATCATACACACCGTTATACGTTGTTAGAGAACATTTGCTTGTTTGATTCCACAAAAAATGTCGCATGAAAATAGTGAATTATGAAAATAACAAACAGTGCCTCATAGACACGTCATACAAAACATGGAATATATTAAAAAACGCGAAAAGAAACAAAGAAAGATAGCAGAAGACACAAGAACACAATATTTTACTTGAGCAGAATAACAATTAAAAAAATGTTAATTAATTTTATTCCTTAGTTTTCGGTTATTCATAATTTTGTTCTTTATTTTATCAAAACTTTTTCCAGAAACCAACTTTACGTATACGGGCAGGAGGCAGCACTCCACTATCCCATCCCGGTACAGGATAAACGGCTTCAGGATTTGGCAAATCTTATCCACGTAACGATTTTTTCCGAAGAAAAAACGTTAAAGTTATCATCGCCGCGATACGTAAGAAGGGTATCTCTGATATAAGAAATCAAAAATGAAGTTGTGAAAACAATAAATTCTTTATACGAAAAACACTATAAATATCAGAACGATATTTCAACTATTTATACTGACGGGATGATGGACTTGCAGCAACCTCCTACAACAATAAATGAACTTTCCTTTTATCAGCCTCAATTTTAAAATTTTACGTAAATACAGATCCTTAGGAATGTTACAGTAAATGGTGTTTCAATATATTTTTAAGAATTATCTGTATGATTTGTTCTAGTAAACGAGGTCTGTTCAGAAAGTAACGAAAATTTTAATTTTTTGAACAAAATATTTATTTATTCTTCTAAATTGATGTTGTCGCCTTCAAAATAGTCCCCATTGGAGATTATGCACTTGTGCCAGAGCTTCTTCCAAGCCTCGAAACACTTCTCAAACTCGATCTTTGAGATAGCCTTTAGTTCTTTCAACAATGCGCTTTTAATGCCATCTACGGCTGTAAAACGACGGCCCTTTAAGGTTCTCTTTATTTTTGGAAATAGGAAAAAGTCACACGGAGCCATGTGTGGCGAATATGGAGGCTTGGGGCATCATTATAGTACTGTTTTGGGCCAATAATTCACGAGCAAGCAATGAAGCTGGTGCATTATCGAGTTGCAAAAGCCATGAATTGTTTTTCCACAGATCGTTTTTTTTTTTATTTCTTCACGCAAACGGAGTTGAATTTGTAGGTAGTACTCCTTATTGACCGTTTAACCTGGTGGCAGGAATTCATGATGTACTATGCCATTAATATCGAAGAACACGGTGAGCATAACCTTCACGTTCGACGGCACTTGTCGAGCCTTTTACGATCTTGGCGAGCCAGAATGCCTCCACTGAGATAATTGAGCCTTAGTTTCGACGTCATATCCGTAAACCCATGTTTCGCCAACAGTTATAATACGTTTCAGTAATTCTGCATCGTCGTTGACTTCATTTTGTGACTCCTGAGCAACTTCCATTCGCCGCTGTTTTTGTTCAAAATTCAACAATTTTGGAACGAATTTTGCTGCCACGCGTTTCATACACAAAACATTGGAAACAATGTCATGACATGATCCAATCGATATGCCAACATCACCAGCGACCTCTCTAATTGTGTGCTTGGGCGTCCAGGGCGTTCGTCATCTTCAACGTCTTCACGGCCTTCTTGGAAACGCTTATACCACTCGTAAACTTTTGCTTTACTCATAGCATACTCACCATAGACCTCTGTTAACATTTCACACACTTTGTTACGCTTTATTCCATTTTTTACGCAAAATTTGATACAAATTCTTTGATCAATTTCTTTTAACAAACGAAAATCGCCGAGCTCATAAAAACACGTCTAACCCCTTAGTGGTTGTCACAGACAAAGTCAACAATGAAAACAGCTGAAAGTTTTATCCTACTTCAAAGGCATGTATACCAACTTAATTAAAAAATGTTTGACAATCGGACTGTCCAAGCCAGCGAAATTTAAAAATTGTCGTTACTTTCCGAACACACCTCGTATACTGTTCGTGAATTTCAAATACATAATTGCAATAGCTATTGGGAAGAAATGAAATTTGAGTTTCCATATCCATTTATTCATCTAACAATCCAATACCATTACTGGTTATGCCTATGTTAGCTTGAAACTTTTGAATACCTTTGTCAAAAATTCATCAAAGTTGATAAGAGAATAAGTCAAATAAGCTATCAACGAACCGTAAAATTTATTTCATCAAATATCCGATTAAAAAAAATTGATGTTTCTACGATAATTTAATATGGCCTTAGGCAATGTAGCAAATTTTAAATTTATAGTTCTTTAGTAAATCAGGTTAAAATTATTCCAAACCGACGTCGATTTTTTCCATTTACTCAAAGTCTTTTATTTTGCTTTTGTTTCCCTGACTTTGTGGCCCTTAATACAGACCAAGGTTAAATAAAAACCTGATAAACCTATTTTTAACAAGAGCCAAATGCAAAACACGTTTCCGTAATGATTTGCACAATTTTTCTAGAACTCGTCCAGTAAAAAGTGGGTCGAAAAATGTATGAACGGTTGTTGCCTGGCAACGGACGTAGATTGAATAGGAAACCCCAGTCGGCGAATAGTTGAAAACATGTCATCTTTACTGATATTTCTTTCTGTTGTCATTTCTACTGTGTATTCAGTAATAAATACAGATGCAATTCATTTCTTTGTTACACGAACCTAAGTAGGTTTTGAAGAATTATTGGAAGACTGGCAGTGGCATACGATGGTTCAAAGACGATAGAAAATATAACTGGGAACAACATGGCCAAAGAGAAAAACGATGACGAGAATTAGTAACAAATTCGAACCTGACGTAACAGTGGAAAATATTTCCACGTTAACATCACAACGTATTTTTAAACAACTTTAGCATTTTATTTTACAAAAAAAATAACAAATTTAATTACAGTGCTAAGTACAAAATAAACCAGAACATATGATGCTTAACACATTTTTGAGAAAAACGTTTCTTTAAAACTAAAATGTTGTCTCGTAAAAGCCTAACTATTTTGACGCAAAAGATTGATAAATTTCTGTTACCGAACCAAAATATAAATCATGTATCATGTTTTTCTCGACTCCTTCTTTTTGTTATTAAATACTTGATGTTGCTCTTAGTCGTAACTCTATTACTAATTGTAATTTTCGTTGTTAATACAATTTTTTCGTTATAATTTATTTTCTAATCGCCGTAGTCTTTCTCGCGTTCATTTTTTCTTAATATTTGTTTTTCAATTAAAACATATTTCGTTTAATAATTTCTATTGTAAATTTTATTTAGAAATTTAATTTTTAATATAATCTCAAGTGAAATGATATATAGAAGCACAGCTGTTGTGCTACAACAGCTGTTTAGAAATAATCACAATTATATTTTTATATGTACAACAGCACGTAACAAGCTAAATATACTATTACATGCAATATGACACTGGCACGCATCGCGCAAAATCCAACACAACCAGGTCTAAATCATAATACATGTATGTGTGTGTGTGTGTTTTGCGATGCCAAAAAAGGTGGAAAAAATCTTTTATATACTACTTGGGGTAGGGTACGCACTACCCCAGAGTGTAGGACTCAAACTGAGTTCAAATTCAAGTGACGATATATTGTTACCCACTAAAAAAACCACTAAAAGCATTCCTCTTCTGTAAACCTCCCCACGGAACCGCCGCCAGGCATTACTTCATGGGAAAGTGGACTGGCTGAACGCCTACTCTTCTACAGTATTGGCTCTCCTTTCTCGATGCTCAGCCCTCAGCTTCTTCATGGCAACTGCAGCGAATCCCGCAATGGCCCTCCAGTTGGCCTCTGAAGCCATCATTGTCGCAACCAAACTTTCCGATACAATGCTGCCTCGCAGATATGTTTGCAGCCTCATCCTTTCCTCGTCGAATTTCCGTCACCGGAAAACACATTCTCCGCATCTTCCTCCACTGATGGAAGACAGAGGGGACAAGCCGAGTCTGTTTCCAGCCTGAAACGGAACAAGTAAACTCGGAAGCAACCGTGCTCAGTGAGAATCTGTGTGAGATAGAAATCCACCTCCCCATGATTCCTGTTGCACCAATCCTGTATGTTACCTATGAGTTGGTATTACCATCGTCCATAGTCCATTGTTAATTCGTCCCACTATCGCTGCCATGTCCGATTTCGCTCCTCTGTAATTGCCACTGTATTACTATAGCGCGGTTCAGCACTTCGATTGCGCCAGTAGAGTGCTGAGCCATCAGCTCCATTGGTGGTTCGCACGCCACTACGCATGCAGCGTCGTAGGAAACTGTTCGGTAACCACTCACGACACGCAGCAACGCACGGCGGTGCACCGCATTAACCTTGCGCGCATAGCTCGCGACCATCATAGCCTGGCTCCAAATCGGAGCTCCGTAAAGAAGCACCGACCTTACTACCCTAGTATGTCGGCGGCATGCCTGTCTTGGACCTCCCAAATTCGACATAAGCCTGCAATGTGTGTGTGAGTGAGTGAGTGTGTGTGTGTGTGTGTGTGTGTGTGTATGTGTCTTTTATCGAACTAACTGTTTGACTTCATACTTGCAACGAGAATCAATTCGAAGATCCTAGATAAGATTTTAACGAAACATTGGAACAAAGTTTTTCTGGAAATACGCTGGTTTTTAAAATAATTTTTATATTAAATTTTAACGTTCAATTCAATGTCCCGGGTTCGGGTCTTAACATGATAGCCGGCGTGTCCAAAATATTAAAGCACAGGTCCCTGAACCTGCGCATCTCAAAGTCGTTAATTCGAGACTGGAGTTACTGCTGTAAGCTTACCTTTCCGTCAACGCCGGTCATTGGTCCTCACTAAAGTTAGGACGTTAAGTATTAAGAATTCCCGTTCAATTTTTAGCAACTTCTCGAAGATGGTCCTCAGTTTGGCAACTCCGGTTTGACTATTTATCATGACGGCCGCTTATTTTCCGATTGAAATTCGCAAATAACGCACGTTCCATATTTCCCGTGTAAAGACCGGCTAGAATGCCAACAATTTAAGGTGATGGAGCCTGGCTAAACCTAACGACAATATGTTACGCCACGGTATGTCGGCAGTCCCAGGGCACCCGTAAACCTATCCCGCCTTCCGCTTCGCCTCACGTTTATTGATCTCCTGACACTCGCTTAACATTTCTTAACCGCTTCTATTGCACCATTAATCATAACGCAGGCCACTGTGCCGAGCGCAAGTGTCAGCGTGAATGTATCTCTGTAACAAATACAATGCAGACCGTCTAAGCAGAGACTTCTTAGTAATGATTCCTTACTTGTTACTTAAATCCAATCTCATTATTAGCGTATTTCCATTGAAAAAATTAGTTTCAAATTGACCATAATGGTAAGTCCCAGACCCGGGAAAAGTACTGATCCCGTGACCTCTAGACTTTTTGAAGTGTTGTTAAAAATTCTTTATATGTATATATGTAAAATATATATACAATTGTGTGTGTGTGTGTGTTTTTTTAACAGTTTCTAAATGGCGGCTATTTTAATTCTTTTAAAAAGCCTAACTTTTTCGTCTTAAATGTCTGCAAATCCGATTTCACCGTCGTAAACGGCGTTAAAAACTGCATAAATCGGTTTTTTGAATTTTCAAAATTTGTTTGAAATTCAAAAGTCTACTCACTCTATATGATTGTGAAATCATAATTTCAAAAAAATCAAGATAATGAAATACACTTTTGGAAACTCTTTTCGGATCTTTTCCGTTATACGTATACCACTGTTTACAGTGGAGTTTAAGTAAGTTACCTGTTCAACACAACGAAGATAGCCAATATTCGTTTATTGCCAACCTATATTTATTCCAATAGGTCCTTCCTTCGTGTCGCCGCCGCCAGATAAACTCACACAAGTACGAGTCAAACAAAGCGCGTCTGGTCCCGCACTGGTTTTAGTCCTCTGCTTTGCTAGACACCAGGTACTTTCGATCGTTTGTGTATGTGTGCGCCACTCTCAGGATCTGATACAATAGTTATCCCCGGTCGAATACGCTGCTTAATTATGGGCAACAACTGAACCGCAGAACGCTCAACGACGGTTACTTTTACGTACACTTCTCCAAACACCCACTGCTGTATGAGTACACGTCCAACATTGTTTTTACTACGAGAAAATAAAATTTCATCAATTTCCACAGTTGTGTTCGGTTCAATTTTAATAGTGTAGCGTAGTAAATTGTCGACACAGAGTTCTTATTTATTTGCACCAATCAACATAGCGTTATGGTTCATTTATAGTTCGTGCTCGCAAAATTCTATTGATGTTAGTTTCCTGGACTAACAATATATGAAAAGCAGAACCTTTCTAAAAGGAAGTTTTGGACCGATTAGATAAGTGTCAATTCGAATTGATTTGTACTCGCGGCACTCACGTTTCGAACAATGAATTGAGCTTTAAAACCATATCTTGTCCAGGGATGCATTTTCGGAGATTATGTAAAATTGATTTCTCTTGGAAAAAACTTTGTAGCACCTTCTTCACTTCTATAAATATCGGCTAGCCGAAGGAAGTTCATAGTAATACGACTGCCACTGGCGGCGCGCTTTGGCAGAGGCTCGCTTATCACGTAAACAGAGATAACGTTAGATATAAAATCGCTTTTTAAAATGACTAGTTACAATCACATAACTAGTTTTTTCACAAAAAGAATATAACTTACGTTTAAATGGTACGTATAATGGAAGAGATGACGTATCACGTCAACAACACAGCTGAGTGCCGCGAGTTTTATTGCTGTTTGCTCGGACAGTTTTCCTTAATTATATACGTAAACAATACACGATGTTTCGAGAGAATCTCAAGTACCTAGAGTCTACGGATGTTGTAAGCCATATTGAATCCATTCTCTATAAAACTAATGTTAACGGTACAGATTACTCTGATATTTTTAAAGATAAAATTTTATTTTACATAACATTTTAAAGTGCTTGTGTATGTGAATGGAGTGCGATTTCTACATTTTTACTTTTAAAGATACATAAAAGATATTTATCAGCTGATAATACATAAAACAGATATTACATTTTATATATACAATGTAATAAAATAAAATAAAAAAAGATTTTTAAAAAACACGCTTTTTCAGTTCAAGTACAAAATGCACTAAAAAGTAAACAATATTTTTTTTCATGAGTCAGTGAGAATAAAGGATGGTTGTAGATAAGATTAAGTAGAAATTATTGAAAAATATTCTTGTGAGTACTGATGGGCACCCTCGTTTAATGCTCTGACTGATGAAAAATTTAATTTTTACTTTTTAGTACATTTTATACTTGAACTGAAAAAGCGTGTTTTTTAAAAAACTTTTTTTTTATTTCTACTTTTTAATGATGAATTTTGTAATAAATGTTTTAATATTTTTGTTGTATATTTATTTATTATTTTTTTTCAAAAACCAAAAATATTCAATTTTGGAAAATTTTTTTTAATTTAAGAAAATATTAATGATTAATTAAATTTATAATAATAAATGCTGACGATTTTGAATAATTTTTCGTTATTATTTTAACAAAAAATCTGCATTCAGCATTATTTTACAAACACAAAAATAATAGTATAATGTTCAAAACATTAAAATGTGTAAGAAAATGTTTAGGACAGCGCTGGGCTCGAACCGTCTTCTTGAGAAACGCTAAAACTACATTCCCACATGCAATTTTGTTTAATTAATTAAAAGCACAATGAAGCAAAATTTGATGTGCCTAATTATTGAATTAGGCACATTGTCATCGGAAGCAAGCAAGTGTGCAAAATTTCAAGTCGATTGGACGATGGGAAAGTGGGTTAAAAATCGATTACAACATTTGAATCATGCACTATACAGACAGAGGAAGCAAACATAAGCGTGTATAAATCGGGTGACATTCCTACATAACAGCATTTTAAAATGGAATATCAAACAATTTTATTTTAACAAAGAGAAGATAAATTTGTATCGTTAATTAACACTAGTTCACAGACTCTTAAAACGTAAACTCACAGCACTAGACTATATTCCTATATACTTAGACATGTATTAAAATACTAATGCAAATCGCAAATATGTTAAAAATCACCGTAGATTTTAAAATACTAGTTAGCAAATTTCTGTTACAAAAAGTTCTACTACACAACCCAGATCTAGGAGCTTGAAATCAGTGCTAATTAAAAAAAACCGTGACTTTTTGAAAGGTCGTTTGAAAACTGTATCGAAATGGACAAAGCCATTTCATTCGGTTAAACGATTAAAGTCGCAAAATCGAACTAAAACAAACCGCACGACATATGATTTATTAATTTTATTCAAATCAGGTTTTCAATTAATGGTGACACTGATAAACTGCGGAAGGTTGGGTTCAATTAAAAACCTCCGAAACAATAAAACAACAACAAATGGTACACGCACGTTGTACCGCTGGCAGATCTATATCTGCAAGGGATCAAAGCAGCAAAATGTCCGGATCACTTCAACGGCATTGCAAAATGTTTGGTTAATTTTCTCTTGGTTGAAATAAAATTACAAACAGCGCGAGTTGATCGAAAAACCTCAAATAATTCATGAGCGTGTTTGTTAGCGTAAGAGTGTTCTTTTATTTTATTTTTGAAGCAAAGCTTTTAATGTTAGATTTTGCGAGAGGAGTGAATAGAAAAAAAAGTCTTCCGAACGGAAGAATGTAACATAAATATGAAACGAACGGGCGAACGAATTTCGTCCCTCTATTCCTGTTTCTAACTCTTTCTTCCTCCTTTTCGATAACAGTGCACGCGTATTATATGAAAAATTGTGTTGCTTTGGTTTCCGTATTTTTCCTTAGTTAAAGAAAAGAACATTATAACCGTTTATAATACATTTGAAATTAATATACACTTTTGCAATAATTGTTGTTAATATTGTTAGTTTTTAACAACATAACCTGAAACTTATTATAGGATATCAGTTGTTCAATGAAATCAGCTGATCGTTATGAATTTAAATAAAACAACTGATATTTTACTATAATTACAGTAATTAATATCTAATCTAGGTTCTAAATAAATATTTATTTGTTTTAACAAAACAAAATATTTGTAAACATATCTTCAAAATAAATGTTGATATATTCAGCAAATATATCATTAAAAAAGCTTTGCTTCTGTCAACTCCTAGAGTTCCACACGCGTACTATTTTCTATGTAATCTACCTTAAGCAACTTTTAAGTTAATATCTGCTTTTTTTCTACTGTACGAAGTAAACGATTTCGATAGCTAGGCTGTATACGTTTTTAAGTCCCTCAAATTTGGTAAGTAATTTGGTTACGTTTATCTGAAAAATTATTTTCGAAATCTTTTTACGGTCATAAAATCGGAAATTTGGCTTTAACGGTTCCTTATAAAATACTTTGAATACAAAACAACATAGTTTAATCAGACTTGAAAAAAATCCAGTTAGACAAGAAAATCGTTCTAATTTGGTCAACACATTTCCAGTTTTTTGCTCTAATTTCGCTGTGTGAAGATTCATAACTCAATTCAACGTAGTGAATTTGAAATAAAAGGCGTTTAGAGTTCTAAAATTTAAAAAAGTTTTATTTTTAAGTAAATTAATTTCAAACGAAAAATCGTGTACTGTGTTTTTACACAATTTTCTTTCGAAAATTAGCAATTGAAGCAGCCATCTTGGTAAGACCCAGTCACGTAACCTTCTCATGAATGCCGAACATGACCTTTAGTCGCTTTTTGAATGCTTGTTACAAATTGTACACATATGTTAGTGTTCTTTTTCACCTTTTCAACTTTACACTAACCTATTATGATAATCTGATTTCACATTGTTATCAGCATTAAAATCTATATAAATTAGCATTTTAGAAATCCTTTGAAAACACGAAAATAAAATGTATGGTGGTCATAGACGGTATTACATTTTAAACATAACGAGCATTTCAAATGCTAAAAAAATGAAAATGTTAATGCTAATTATGATGGTAAAAATCAGATTTTCCAAAAAGGCGTATGATAAAGTAACATTGTTGGAAATTCGCTTCCATCACGTTCACGAGAAAGCTGCATATTATTATTATTTATTTTTTCAGTAAATTAGTTGTGCGTTACATTTCATACAATCTTATAAACCCTACATAAATAGTAGGATATAAATTCAAACACCATTAACTGATCATTGGTTTCCAGAAAACGTTTAAGTCTAGGAAGTTGAATTATTATAAATGCACTTTTTATACCCTAAGTTGCACAATATGAATGTTTTTCTACAGATATAAATAAACAAAATAAATTAAATGGTATTTTATCGCCGATTTCAAATCGCTGATGAAGACAAATTGTCCACGTCGGAGCCAACGAGTTGTAAAATCGCTGTCCCATTCACCAAGAATCACCAAATAATAGTGCAGCGGATATTAACGTCATATGACGCGATGTACTTCTTCATAAATTGTTAGCCTACTTTAATTAAATACGGGGCGCTAATATTCCCTTCATAAATCACCCCCAGCGAAATTAATCACTAGGAAGATGACATCCTGGCGTCTAATTGAATCATTTCCCACCCCCCATCCACTAGGGGTGGTTTAGGTCGATATATTAGCAACCGTCCTATTAGCCGTTGCAGACGTTTATTCTCGACTTAGTTCTGTTAAGCGTAATGCAAAGCAAATTTATTTTTAGAATACAGCATGTTCTTAAAGTTGTTCTAATATTCCAGCAACAACAAAAACTTTAACAAACTAAGGAGCTCTGCCTCTTGTTATTTCGCCAACTTCTATGGTCGGTTTCGCGGGTTCTTACATAACGCTGTATAATTACCAAACAGAATTTTAGTTGCAACATAATTAGTTACACAGAAAACTTTAGTAGTGTCTGTTGCCCAATTATGTAAATATTAAAAATAATTAAAACACAATTAATAATTTTTTATGTATTATTATTATTTATATATTTAATGTATTTATTATATATTTATATAAATAATAACAACAAACAAACTCAAAGTAATATTATCAACAACAAAAAACAGTTGTTCTAAGAAATAACCTGTTCAGATCAATTACATTCTTTTCTTTCATCAATAAATCGTTACTAATTTCCGTTTGCAAACAGGATCGTAAAAAAATATTTTGACGCAGATACAAAAATAAGATAAAACTACTGCGTTAGAAAAATGCAAACCGTTATTTGTACACACTTGAAAATTTCTGTAAGTGCACTGTTTTGCTCTCTACATAATACTAAACGGTAATTTATTCTCTTCTTACAAGTAGTATAGCAAGGCCAATAACATTAATACTAAGGGATCCAAACTTGATCCTTACTGAGCTTTTTTCTAAGCGTGTATATAAAGAAAATATAGTGTATAATCAGATAAAATCAAGCCTTTGTTCTTCTTTTGGATTTAAAACTATAACCTATAAAATTAATGACTTAATTCTAACATTGTACCTTACTGGGATATTTAAAAAAGAAACCTACTGTAAGTGGATTTTACATTACATACCTAAATAAGGCTACAATATTTACTGTTTATTAAAGGCAAAGTCTTTCATTTAAAAATTACATATTATTACTACCTCGATAGCCTTACGGATTCAACTTCAAAAATGATACGGTCAATAACTATTTCAGTACTGACTACAATAATAATTTAAATATTACTTTTAACGATGTTTTTTTAGCAATCAGCTGTTTTGGTACCACATAATTATTCGTTACCTATGCCTGCATTGTACTATACTCCCATAGAAGCAGCATTTTATTCTGCTACTGAAATTGTGTTTACAAAAACCATTTATCGGTTTTAAGTCGGTTTTATTTTATTTTAAAGCCTTAAAATGTAAAACTACTAGGCGTGAGATATCCCTGTAATTTTGATGAATCTGTAGGTGACCCCATATTTGTATTTTCAATAAAATAGGTCTATATTTTTGGTACAAAACTGACTGGAGTGCATAGCGTAATAATATATATGAAAGATAGTTCTAAAGTTGTAATATTTTTACAGAGTAATTTATTTCCAGTGAATTATAGCGGAAACACATAGCCGCAGAACAATGCTGCCAACTTGCCACATCTACGTTCATGAAACATTAAAATATCTCGAAAGCGGCCGCCCCACCGAAGTGATAAAACTATAAATTCGTTTTCCAAAGAAATTTATAATTTTTATGGTTTATTTTCAAAACAAAACGTGTGCGAAACGGTTGAATGAATTTTACTGGTGAACGAAACACACACACACACACACAGGGAAGGTGTAATAGCTTAGAGATATATTAACTTAGAGATTCGTTTTTCCTTCGACAGTACCGTGTTATAAGTTAGAGAATGACCTGTGTAATAAGATAGAGGTTCCGTACTGTGTATTAACTTAGAGACAGTTCCGTCAAGTGTGTTGCACCGTGTGTATATGTTGCCGACGCCGCTGCTTGCAGGCGCTTAAGTATCTTTTATCTAACAAGTAGAATTCGCTTAGTTAAAGAAAGATATATTATTAAAATGTAAAGTTCATTTGGATAGGTTTTGTTCTTAAAGGCTTATATGTAAAGCTGTAAATGTATACTAATTTACATATGTAGTAGTAATAGTAATACTAATATAAAAATATTGTTTGAAGGCTGCTTTATTCAAACCATATCAGAATTGAATTAAGAAAACAGCCCTAAATTAATGAATTAAATATGAATTAATGAATTCATATAAATTTACGTTTTTTTTTGATAAAACACCAATATTTCTATTTTTCTATACAGATAATTGTCAAAAATAAACATTTAGATATGTTGTTGACCATAGTATTGATAATATATTCAACTGTAAACTGTAAAGATACTGAAGCGCCTGCAAGTAGCGGCGTCGGCAACATATACACACGGTGCAACACACTTGACGGAACTGTAGTCTCTAAGTTAACATACAGTTCGGAACCTCTATCTTATTACACAGGTTGATCTCTTAACTTATAACACGGTACTTTAAAAGGAAAAACGATTCTCTAAGTTAATAAATCTATAAGCTATTACACATCCCCCCACACACAAACACAATTGTAAATATATTTTTTTTAATTCGTCTCAAGACGGTTCTACATGTGTTGCGTTTAATCCATATTTAAAGAATAGTTCTTACCGTAAAGGCAACACAAATAAGCATTGTGAAATGAAGGTTTGCTAAAACAATTTCCGTTTGTTGAACTAAAAAAAATCATGTATCATCCTTCTTTATTTTAATTACCACATTTTGTTCGAAAACACGACAAATTAACATAGATAGTTTTTAACAACATAACCTGATAGTTATTATTAGCCTATCAGACGTTTAATGAAATCTGCTGATCGGTACGAATTAATATAAAACAACTGATCTTTTAATACAACTACCAAAATTAAATTAACGATTCATTTAAGTCGGTCAAACGTTTCTGTAGTTTCCTAGTGTAGTGGTTATCGCGTGTATCTCGTAAGCGTAGGGTACCCGGTTATATTTCCGGGTTCAATAAACTAGCTGCACTTATTGAGAGGATTTAGACATCCCTTGCGGTACCCGAGTCTAACACACACTTACATTTGAAACACTACACTTACGACTTTAACACTTTGCTCTCACATTTACATTTAGGGAGGCTATAATGGCCACAATGTGCTTTTCGCCTTAAAAAAAAACGGTTCTATCTACAAAAGGACAGTCATTTTAACTATAATTTAATTTGAGACCTGCGACGCTCAAAATATACTGTTATACATCAATATAAACATGTTCCTCGCATCACGCGTCCCGCAAAATGCAACATCAAAACTAACCCTAACAGATACGGATCGATCGCGATAAAACTTACGAAGTAAACCATAACCGCAATCATACAGTAGTGTAGATATTGTGATATAAATTGGAAATAGTTATTGTGATAGAAAATATAATATTAGAGAGAACACCGGGAAATGTGAGGTGATAGTTTTCCCTCTATCTGCGGTATCGTGAGTCAATATAATTTCCTTTGTAAAACAGTTTATCCTTTATACTACTCCAGCAAAACGGAATAAACAGCAAGACAGCAAGGTAGTTACTGCAAAGTGAATTGCTTTCTTACAATTAACTGTTTTCAATCTCTTCGTCTAAATCATAAAGTCGAAAATCAATTATGATCCTCGTAGTTTCTTTTTTTAGTTCCTAATATTAGTTCACGCTCTCCCTATATATATATATATATATATATATATATATATATATATATATATATTTATTTATTTATTTATTTATTTATTTATTTATTTATTTTTTATTTATATATCTCGTTCAAATTTTTAATCGTTAATAAAATACTTCCTATTCATCCCTTAAGTTTAAATAATTTTGTTTAAACTTGTAGTGGATGACACTTGATGTTAATACAGTTTTTTGTCAAATATTAATTCCGCATATTTGTACAGACTATACGATAGGATTTCTTAGGTAATTCCTGCTTTTATTCATCCACTCAAATTCAAATAAATTTTTTTTAAACTTGATTTTAATACATTTTTAGTCAAATATTAATATCGCATATTTGTACAGACTATACGATAGGATTTGATTTAAATTACATGTATGTTCTATCCGATGTTGGTTTTAGTAATCGCAGCACGCACCTGTCTCGCTGACATGATGGAAGCGCATGACCTAAGTAGGAATTGACTTACATATATATATATATATATATATATATATATATATATATATATATATATTACTTGTTCATTTCAAGGCACTTCATCTTTTTCCTCTTCATTATCTTAAACAAAATAGACCCTAATCATGTAGTCCCGTGATTCGTCATCACCTGAATATTGGAACACTCTTTCCTACAGCAGCAGCTTCATTTCTTAATATCACGATGGACTGTTGTTCCGCCCTGTAATCATCGTCTGGGTAGAGGCCGCGCGAAAATTGCTTGCCGATGAAATGTGCGCTAACAGTCGTGTGTAACTCTGGCGCGAAGTATTGTGTCAATTCAAGTCACGACTAACCTACTTCAATCATCTGTTTTCCACGACCACATTAAGTTCTGCGCATCACTAGCCACTAGCAAGCAAGTTTTGTGTTGGAGTCTCAGTAGAGTTACTGAGAGGAGACAGCTGCTATCTCTGAAGTCGCTGTAGTTAGACACGAGAAGATTCAGTGCTCCAAGGATGAGTAAGATTACTGTGTGAGTTGCGGCATGGATTGACGGATAAGCCAAAGTTTTGATTAGGAATGGTGTGACTGGAGGTAATAATGGACACAAAATTAGGGGTATGAATGTGTAAGTGGATACGGAAGACCAGAAGACTTTAAGCACTGCGTTAAGCCACCGGCGCAATATGAAGGGAAACCGAAACCGAATCAACTGATCTTGAGGGTCATTTGGCGTGTCAAAGACCATTCGAGACCTGTAAGGCTGGTGAAAGGCCAATGCTGGTACGACGGGAGCATAGGGAACCTTGATGGAGTTTCACTACGGCACACATGTAATTAAAGTTTTACCTTATATTTTTGTGTAGTGGAAGCTAACGAAGGACCTCTGACATCAGCCCTTTAGCAAAAGTTGCAACTCTAAATAACTACATTTTATTCCGGCTGTTCACCAGACACGCTAGGATCCAACAGCGCAAACAATAAATCCTTTTTTCTTAAACTGACTGTAGAAACAAGAAAAAACTACTATCAAAAGCACATTTTTCATTTCCTTTAAAATATTTATTCTACTCTGAGCTCCGTGTTTTATTGTTCCTCGAGTTTCTGTGGATATTCGCAAAGCAGTCAGTGATTGCCAACTATCTTCTAAGTTGTCTAATGAACCTAGGAGTCGAGTAGGTGGATAACCTATACAGTGAGATCGCTAAACACATGAGGTTTCATCCCCTCCGGATTTAGTTAGTATGTGTGTCAAAATAGTACGTAATAAGAAACGATCGTAGATGGTAGTTTAAACGATTTTTTTAAGAATCGATATCGATAAAAATTCAATACGTATCTAAATACTCTTACATAGGAACTCACGTTTAATTTATATATATAGCCGCCTCGGTGGTCTAGTGGATAGCGTACTAGGCTTTCACCTCGAGGACCCGGGTTCGATTCCCGGCGAGGGCTTGGCATTTTCATACGCTATAAATCATCCCCACCGTCTGCATTAGCCCAAGTGTGCGCAATAGTCGGACGTTATACTCCAAAAAAAAAAATAATAATAATAATTTTTTCCAATAACTGTTGCACCATAAAATGAAAAAAATCAATGGCGGACAGGGTTTATTTTATCTGATTTATTAAAGAGTTGCTACACGGAATTGCTACGTTACATTGAAATTTAAAAGCCATTTCATACCTCAGATTTTCAGAAATTAGGATTTTTGTTTAGCTGTCTTACTCGATGATTTGGCAGATGTAGCTAAGCCTAGGCTATTTTTGAGAAACATTTACACAAAATCGTAAAAAAGAACAATTTATATGATTCAAAATATGGTTTGAAAGAACTTTCCTTAGGTAAACTTACCTTTTTTTGCGTTTAACGTCCGACTATTGTGCACACTTGGGCTAATGCAGACAATGGGATTATTTATAGCGTATGAAAATGCCAACCCTGGCCGGGAATCGAACCCGGGTCCTCGGGGTGAAAGCCTAGTACACTATCAACTAGGCCACCGAGGCGGCTAGGTAAACTTACCTCGAGTTGTCGTCGAGGTAAACGATAGGCCTACTTACACGCAACGTTTTTTGTCAGAACTTGTTAACTAGTTTAATCTACAATATGTACAAATACACATAAACGCATCAATTTTAAACACTACGTTTTTTGTTGTCATTAGGTCTAAAATCCTTCAAAATCTCAAACAGATTTGTCACCAAAATTTTCTTTATACATAGTAGAGGGAATTAGAATCTAAATATGTTACAGAGCTTACGGACCAGTGCACAGTTCATACTTATGTTTCTTAACTTAATGGATATTGAATTATTGGATTAGTATAATGAATATAGAAGCTTTAATTTCATTTTTAAAACATCTTTTGTTACCGTACATATTTCACAAGACTTTTCACACATTATGTTTAAGAACTGATCGGGAATACAGATATCATTCTTATATTTACGTTATGTTTAATTTAACAAAATTATTGAAATTTACTTTCTCTTTAACTTTTTCTTTTTAAAATAATGTGTTGCTGTTGTTCTTGTGTTGTCGGCTATTACATATTTTGGTAAGCATATATTTTTCTACGTGCACGACTCGTGCCCATGTGTCTCTGTGGGCTTTATTCCGTACTACATTTCTCAGTTAATGGGAAAAAAACGAAATATATACAGAAATGTACAGCAAGAAGTTGAACACTGTTATAAGACTTCTTTATAAACAATGTTCGAAGTGACAACAGGATACTCAGTCAATTTTTCGGGAGTTTGTTCTATAGCTACTTTTACGTTCACGAAAGACTTACCTCTTGAAAAACAACGTACAATACAATAATATATAATTTAATACTTGTATTTTAAGATTACCGTACATATCTCCTTCAGTAAAGTTATTGCAAAACCAAGTAGGTCTATTTCTTTTTCTTGTCATCATGAACTTCTGTTAAAATATACATTATATTAATACTTGTATGACCTGCTAAATAAAGCAACGTCATTAATTATATTTAGGTTATTTAATACAATAGGACTTACTTTGTTCTACTTTCGTATTTAAAACTTATAACCTATAAAATTCTTGTTGAAATATTTACAAAGTGAAACATACTGTAACCCGGAGTTTACATTACGTACCTAAATTAGGCTACAGTATTTACTGTTTACTAAAAGCATAATAAATACATATAGAAACTGTCCTAGACTGTCTTAGCGATTCTACTTTCAAAACAGCTTCTGTCAATAGTTATTACGTAAACGAATAGGAAAAGAGATTAAGCAGTCTTGTATTTTTAATGAAATCGCTATCCATAATTGAACGTCAGCATTTACTGTTGACTACAAGCAGAGCCTTTAATTTAATACATCTTCATATTAGAACTGACCTACATTGTCTTATCGATTTTACTTTCAAAACTAATTCCATCAAAAATTATAGTCTTGGATGCAGTAATAATTTAAATATTACTTTCAAAAAGTTTTATTTGCAATCCGCTGTTTTTTTATAAACACAATCACTTTGTTCCTATGCCTACATTGTGCTACAGTTTCACGGGGACAATTTATACTGTTCTTGGAATTTTGTTTACTTATCGGTTTTAAGTCAGTTTTTTTTTATTGTAAAGCATTAAAATGAAAATGTATGAAGCGTGAGAATTCCGTCATGTTCTGACGAACCCCATTTATAGTTTTAATAAAGAAGGTCCTTATTTAAAAAAAAAACGGTCAGAATGCTTAACTTTAAAATATATGAAAGACGATGTACATTTTAATGGGAACAAATAAATTAACGATAAACTAAAACGTATAAGACGCATTCAATAAAACACATCCTACTGTACAATTTCCATAACTTACTTTATACGTCCTTTCGTCGTATTTCAAATAATCTGTTAACTCATGGCAGTAAAAAAATTTCTGCACTTAGTTTTTTTACAAAAGAAAAATAATTACAGCGCTATAAACTGTAGTGTTGTTGACATACGTAATGCAGTATATACGATAATTTAAATTTGTACGCTGCACAACCGACGGGCAAACACATTACATTATACAGGTTGTAATTTGACATGAGATGAGATATTTTATAACGGCACAAACATAAAACTCCACTTCAACGTGGAGCACACAACACGTGATGTGTACCAACACATTAGCTGCAGGCTGCAGGCTGCATGCTGCTTATCTCATAATGCGTGATTTAATTAACAGAGGAGGGATGGAGCGAGGTAATTTTAAATATACTCCCCGTTCCAAAGGGGGTTAATGAGCCGACTTCCCGTAAACATGTTTTGTAACGTTCAACAAGGTTTTTGTTCTGTTAAAATACGTTATTACATTTTATTAGCGAATCTCATTAAGGTAACGTTATTCAACGTGCGATACTGTATGAAACGTGCACCGATCCCTACCAGTAGAGCGAATATTCCTAACAAATCAAAAACAAATTCAATTACAGGTAAAAACAACGGAAAATCGAACTACGAGGGTTGATCAAATATAAACGAGACTGACTTTCTAAAAACTTTTCCGTTGGACATTGAACTCTAAAGGGTGGGGTTTCAGGTAGCCTGGGAGGTTTGGGACGGGCGTAGACGGGCAACATTTCCGTTCGGACCCTTCAGTATAAAACTATACAATGAGTGAGAGTGAAGTGCACGTTTCCGTGGAGCAGAGAATTATTATTAAGTTTTTGGCCAAGGAGGAGGTCAATCCGACTGAAATCTTTCGTAGATTGACGGCTCAATACGGGGACAGGACCCTGTCAAGAGCTCGCGTTTTTGCTTGGCACAAGGAATTCGCCGAAGGACGGGAAGCAGTAGAAAACCTCAGCCATGATCGTCGCCCGACTGTGGCCACTGTATTTTTCAACAATCAAGGCGCCTTTCACGTCGATTTCCTCCATCAACGACGCACAATAAATGCACAATATTATTGCGATGTTTTAGAGGCCGCAAAACAGTCTTTTCGTAGGAAAAGGAAATCTAAACCGGCGAGAAACGTCATTCTTCTTCACGATAATGCCCGACCACATTCGGCGAACGCTACGAGGCTTAAACTCGATCAAATTGGCTGGGAATCAATGGAACATCCCCCATACAGTCCAGACTTATCACCCTGCGACTATCACCTGTTTGGGCCACTCAAAGAGGCGCTTGGAGGCCAGCGTTTCGAAGACGATTCTGCGGTGGAGACTTTCGTGCTCCAATGGCTCAATGAACGCCCGAGAACTTTTTACGAAGATGGAATTAAAAAACTTCCAATCCGGTGGAGAAAATGTGTTACTCGTGCGGGAGACTATGTAGAAAAATAAGTTGTATCAAGAATAATTTGTAAGTAAGCAATAATTTTTTTAAAAAATCAGTCTCGTTTATATTTGATCAACCCTCGTAGTTTATCGTACCAAGACGACGGTCAGGGTTTGTTTTGGATATTTATGATTTACTCATACTACCGAATTGTAAATCTCTTTACTTTCAAATTTACTACACTGACTGAAGTCGTGAGTTTTTTTAATTTTTTTAAAAATCTGATAAACCGTTTTTTTAACGCAATTGTTTACGTTTTTCAATAAATTTTTTGGAGATAAAGTCCCCATATAATTACAGTTTGGATACATATGGACTTCATTTGAGCGAACTTTCGTCAAAATTGCTTTTAGATCAGATTTGAAGAATTAAGAATTTTAACATTAAAGATGGCTTTAAAAATATTTCTTTTTTTAAACAATGGTCCCGAGAATAGGCAATATCTACGTGACAACCTTCGCGTACAAACACACCAACACAGACGTACAGACACCAAGTAAGAAAATTGCGATTCAGTTTGGAAAACGGTTAGGATACATCAAGATTGTAAGATCGATTTTTCCAAGATTATCAAGCTTTCTTTATAAGTGAGAAAGTGAACTTCTAAATAAATATCGACTTTGTAATTTATCGACTACAGTTTCAACAGAACTTCAAGTAATCCTGGAATCCATTGTAATTCAGTTTCCCACATTGTCATTTACCGAATAGCTTTGTATTCCGTTAAACACCGACTTGAATTCAGACACATCTTATTCAATTATTTACCCCATTCCAACCCCTAAACAATGCGCCCTTAAGTCAATATGTTTGAAGTCACGTCAAGTCGGCATTGTTGTGCCAACCCCCTACGAACCCCTTCAGGGAACTTGCTTCCACTCCAATAACGCTGTCTCCGTCTATTTGTGTTTTCCGTACGTTCGGTTTAGCGCGCATCTGCTGCGCTCGCGTCATACAAGCCGATTTCGTAAGGGCCGCAGCTTATTTACGCGATCGAAATGTTTTCTTCCCAAGTATATCTGAGGCGTGGAAAGACGGAAATTACAAAAAATTGTTTAATAAACCACAGTGACATATTAATTGGCTAATTGTATATAAACGTGCTTCCATAAACCATCGACAGTCATGATTTTAATGTTCACCAAAAACTTCGGATATAGATTTCATTTTCCTGTCATATATTTTTATAATATTATAAATATTATTTATTTATAATATTACTTATAATATAATGTGCTAGATTTCAAATGGGTTTGCTGCAATATTTCTTGTCCTCCTTTTTTCTTGTCTGTCCGTCTTGTGTGTGTGTGTGTGTGTGTGTGTGTGTGTGTGTGTGTGTGTGTGTGTGTGTGTGTGTGTGTGTGTGTGTGTGTGTGTGTGTGTGTGTGTGTGTGTGTGTGTGTGTGTGTGTGTGTGTGTGTGTGTGTGTGTGTGTGTGTGTGTGTGTGTGTGTGTGTGTCCGCAAGCGTTAACATCGCTGAAGACTAACATATTGACCGATTTTTACAAAATTCGTCATGTATGAGTAGATAATGTTTGCACAAATCTGGGAAATATTTTTCAAACCTTTCTTTTCCTGCAAAAAAAAGTATTTTTTGAAATCGCTCTAACGATTTTCGTTACATTTTACTATAATGTAGTCCATAAGTACCAAAAATGATATGCGAAAGCTTCTTGAACCCTAAAATAATTGTTAAAAACCGTTAAAAATCGGAACATACGAGTATTCCTCAAAGATTTTTTTCCATTTCGCTAGTAAATGATTCATGATAGAAGTCAGTATAGTAAATTTGAAATAGGAAAAAATTAAAACTCGGTCTTTAAACATCAAAAAAACTTTTCACTTATTTCTTTCCTTGTGTTAAGTTTCAAAAAAAAGATCGTTTGAACCACTCTAGAGATATAAATTATTTTGAAAAAACACAAAATGGCGGATATCTGAAAATCTACTCGTTCTCGGCGAAAAATATCCATAATTACCTTTATCTTATAACTTTATCACACCTGAAGTTAAGGATTCACAAAGTACAGTGTCATAATGACGGGAATAAGGCGAAACAAATCAGCGCCACGTAATTCGATCACTGTATTTATTACGGCTTTAATGCAGGCAAGATTTTCAACGTCAAAACACGGTCGTAAAGCGGCGGAAAATTCGGTGAATTTAATAACCCGACCACCCCGCCCGTAGCCCTTATCGTCAACCCTCCTTTAGGGATTGCACTAGCAACAAATGGGCTGTAAAAGTCATGTCATGCCAGTATCGACGGTATATCTTCATCTAAAGACTGTTCGACGTTCAGGGATATATGTAGTCATATTTATAAAGACTAAACGGTTGGTTTGCTTCTGTTCAGTAATACAGTATTTTAAAATTCATTGTCTCAAAAAACTGAATCTTACAAAAATATACGACTTAGAAAATAAAGGGATAGGTCAACTTTGCTGTCTTATTCTTATTTCGGAACATTACCAGGCTGCTCTTTACGTTCGCAGCTTAATAATTAAGCATAATAATAATAATAATAATAATAATAGTTAAGCATAATAATTCAATGGCTCCGAAACTATGGGTCGCGACCCTCTAGTGTCACTGTGGATGGACATCTTAAAAACTTTTAAAGTGTTCCCTCAACCGCAAAACAAAATAGAAAATTCAACTTATCTCAAAAATTATTATTCTATGATAGCAAAAATAATCATTGTATCGCGCGTCTGTCGCCTCTTATCTGGCCGTTTGGATCGTGGAAACCTGGTGAAGGAGAAAAATTTACTCGTCGCTGGGCTCGGCTACTACTGGAACTATGACATGAATCTAACTAGAACTAATAAGTTTGAAATAAAAATAAAATAGAAAGGACTCTTCATAATATTTTTTATATGATAATTATACTTCATCAGAAGAAAAAGTTAAAATGTGTATATAAGTGTGTTGAAGATTTTTTTATCTCACTTGCATTACCATGTAATTCTTAGTTTTTATTTCATTTTATTTTTTTCTTCTGATAAAGCATAGACCCTGTTGGATCACGCAAAGCACTCCGACTCATGTAATTCTTAGTTGCTCCTCCGAAACAAAAATACAATCTTTTTATTTCATTTTATCCACGACGTTGTTGATTTTTTGTAATCCAATATAAAAATTTAAAACAGTAAATATATATAAAAAGTAAATATATAAGTTTTATGTATGTGTATATATATATATATATATATATATATAAAACTTATATATAAAATTTTGTGTGTGTGTATATGTGTTTTATGATGGATCGCGAAAAAAAAATCAGGCTTAAAGTGGGTCCCATGACAAAAACGTTTGAGAACCACTGACCTAATTTATGTAAAGTCTGTGCAAAACTTTCTCACTTCGATTACGTATTTAACAAGCATTATTAATAGTAAATTTACTGTAATTATTATTACTGTTGGTTCACTAATATTTGTGGTTTAACGTATTTACTTTACGCCATTTACGTTAATGAAGACGTAACGTGCGGAAATGTCAACAGTAGTAGACTTGAACCAACGTACAAGTAAGAATTGCAGCGAACTACCGCATCACTTGGTGATCTTAGGTGAATTGGTGATCTTACCGCATCACCAGAAGGTGATACCGTATCAGGTGATATCTTACCGTATCACGCTGCTTAATAAGGACCGGCGTGTCCGAGGTGGTAAAGGCATTTTGTGCTTGCATAGATTCGATACTAAAATTACAGACCGTTTGTATTTGTCCGTGACTCTTGACAGGAATTGGGGTGTTGTAGAGGTAATCTCTATAAATACAGCACTCGCTCAATACATGGTGTTAACGACACAGCACTCTAACTACGACTGAGCTGTCCCCCCCCCGAAAATTTCTTAGACCGCTCGTATATAATTAAGTGCTACGATAAAAC
This sequence comes from Callitettix versicolor, assembly GCA_022606455.1. Classification (NCBI taxonomy): domain Eukaryota; kingdom Metazoa; phylum Arthropoda; class Insecta; order Hemiptera; family Cercopidae; genus Callitettix; species Callitettix versicolor. The sequence continues at coordinate 65,602,321 of CM040187.1, forward strand.
AAACGACTTATACGGCCGCAAGATTCTTAGTATGGTTTTCGTTAACCTATCCTTCCGGTGTATTATTATTTCTAAGCTGTAACTTTCTAAGTTTACTTTTTAATTGAACGATTATTTACTTAGACACTTGAAAACTAGAGTTCATCAATATTCTAGAAACGTAGTGCTTCTAGAGACAAATGATTCATGTGTTGGGAAACTCTGGAGATGAAAACTAGTATGGTATGCAGGTGGCTCCAAAACAAATACAGGCACTGGTGCTAATGTACTGCCTGTATCAAGGGTGAAGAAAGTTGTTACCCTGTGGTAGTTTGCTACAGTATTCCAGGCTGAAGTAATGATCATTAATGGTCTTCCTGAAAATTTAAACAGGCCTTCAATAAGACTTGTATTCATATTTATATCGATAGTCAGGCAGCAATCAAAACACTTGTGGGTGCTATTGTTCGGTACAAACTGGCCTGAAAGTGTTGGGAGAACTTTAATGCTCTGTATCTGGGTAACAGGGTTGCTAATCACTGGATTACGGGGCATAATGGGGTAAAGGATAATGAGGAGGCAGACAGACTGGCTGGATCTGAGTTTATCGAATCCGAACCGCCGCTCTATCGTTGGCCGGGTCTTTATTAATAGGTGGATTTATAAGCAACACCAGGAAAGATTGATAAACTTCAAGGGCGTATCAAGTTTCACTTAAGTAACGTCCCTCATGGAGAACTTTTCGGGGTGGCAGTCATTTGTGGCAGAGCACGACTCAGGAAAATTAAGAGGCTAATTACAAGGTACTTGTTTGCCTGGGGGTAGACATGAACCGGGTAGAAGAAATCGTGTGTAGGTTATGCAGTAAAGAGGAAGAAACTGCAAGACATAAATCATGATTGCCATGCTCTTGTTAGCAGGAGACTAAGGGGTTTTGGTTTCTAAGACCCTAGAGACTGCAGCAGGAAGACATAGTCAGTAGGTTGTTGGAACTTAACTAAGTACACCAATCTAGTGAACTAGTGTTTAAGTGGTTTAGTTGAACCATCGATTACGCCTGTCGTTTTTATAATCCCTTCATCCAGTTTCCAATATAATCTAATATAATAGACAAATGATGACAAATATCCAAACAAAGAACAATAAAATCTTCAAGTTTACTTTGCAACGGAAGTAAATATTTAAAAATAGTTTGTACTGTAAAACTTGCATTTTTATTCTATAAGCCCTAATGCATCCCAATAATATCTGCCAACATCTTGCAATCTTCTATAATTGACGTGAGCTTATAAAAAGCATTGACTAAATGGATAAATGAAAATATTTCAAAAATCCATCCGTAAACATCAAAAAGCTATAAATGATCCCTGACCGCCATTAAATTATTTTGATATAAACAGTCACCATTTAAAAACAATTAGTTTGATCAAACTGGTAACTTTTTACAAATTATTTATTTACTACTTAAGTATTGTACTACGTTTAAAAACAAACTTCAACTATTCATGCCTTTCTGAGACGTATCTCAACTACTGTTTGTTCTGTTTAATCCCCCCCGCTGCCTCGACAACCCTTACATCAAGTGCCCGCCCTTCTGACTTCCAACAACCCCCACGTAATAAATTGTTGGTTTAATTATTCCAAGGATCTTTCCCCTTTGTTCAATTCTCGCCGTCTTTCACAAAGAAATTCTACTTTGTCTTGCTATCCGACGTAATGCCCGTACAGCAGGCGTATAATGTTACAGTATCTAACTTGCAAATAACGGATATTTCAGAACCCAAACGGTTCTCACTTTTTCAGCTTGCAATCTCGACCTTGACTTCTGACAGCTCGTTACTTTCGCGGATGAGAATCTGCGCTAAAATACGATCTTCAAGAACATAAATTACAACAATAATAACCACGAAACGCAGCTGTCTCGCTGAAGCGTTTTACCAACAACCGCTTGGAGTTTCACCAAGTACCGACTGTGTGCTCAGTAAATAACAAAGTGATGTACCAACTTTTAAATTAAATGTATTTATTTTATCTTTTATGTCTGTATACTGATACAAGTCATAAATCTTCACATAGTGCTCAATGAAGCAAAACTTAAAAACCGATTTTGAGAAATATTACAGATTTTCCTCGCTCTGCCTACAACACCAAGATTGATTTACCAAAAAAAATTAAAAGTGAATAATATTTTCACACTATTTATTAGATTTTTTCCAACTATATGTATTATAGCGTCTAGAATATAAACTACCCTTCAATGTTCAAAATATTTATTTCATCTGGCGCTATAAAAGCATGCATTCTTTGATCGCATAAATAAAACAAGCCATTACTTGCAGCAGATGCAGTGAGTGTTTTTGGCATTGGATACAGGTTACCTTAACCATGTTTGTACAAAGTAAATGTGGGAAATATTGGCCGTGCAAACACGGTATACGTGATGTTTGCTTTGAGTGTTGACTTGGGGGCTGAAATATGGCGCCTAGTGCATCACATCTTGCTCGTCCTCAGCTCAACACTAGAGAAAGTACTGAGGCGAGGTGAAACACATCCCGTATAAAGTAGCTTACAGTGTCCGTCTATAAGCTGGTATTTTTTTATGTGAAGTCATTTTGAAAAAATACGCGCCGTTTTGTTTACGTAACTGTAACCATCATCGGGTTCAAAAAATTGTTTAATGCTAATTTTAAACATACAATTCCCTGGAGATATTGCTTGGTAACTGTTACTGTTTTCATTTACTACTTTTATTAACTGTAATATTTTTACCAACTGAAATTATTTTTACTTCCAAAATAGCTTTTTTAATAAAACGATACGTTAACTTTTAAGGCTATGATATGTAATATTTTTTTAGACGTTTTTGTTCTAGTGTGAAGTATTGTAGTGGCCAACACGGTAAGATCCAATCCCGTGACCTTGAAATGAATCAAGGTCAATATACTGTATATTGGTTTCGGTAATAGATTTAACGAGTTCGCTACCCAAGGAAAATAAGTTTAACAATTTCGAAATAACACTTGTTTACAAACCTTATAAAAATCCTAATAATTCGTATCTTAAAATTACTTTAAGTCTGATTTTACCATCGTAATGGGTGTTAAAATAACATGTAATACTAAAAAAACACCGTTGAAATTACCAAAGTGAACCTGAGTGCCATCGGGGTTCATTTTCGGCATTTTCATTGTCAAATCATAATTTAAAATTTTTGTCGAACTGATTTGCACAAAATCAATTTTAAGTTCAAACCCAGGAAAAATTTGTTCAACTTTTTAAAATCGGTGGCTATAAAAAGGGGGATGTGTAATAGTTTAGAGATTTATTAACTTAGAGAATCGTTTTTCCTTTGACGGTTAGAGATCGACCTGTGTTATAAGATAGAGGTTCCGTACTGTGTATTAACTTAGAGACTACAGTTCCGTCAAGTGTGTTGTACCGTGTGTATATGTTGCCGACGGCGCTGCTTGCAGGCGCTTCAGTATCTTTATAGTTTGCAGTTGAATATATTGTCAATACTATGGTCAACAACATATCTAAATGTTTATTTTTGACAATTATCTGTATAGAAAAATAGAAATATTGGTGTTTTATCGGAAAAAACAATGTAAGTTTATATGAATTCATTAATTCATAAGTAATTCATTAATTTATGGATGTTTTCTTAATTCAGTTTGGATATGGTTTGAATAAAGCAGCCTTCAAACAATATTTTTATATTATTATTACTATTACTACTACATATGTAAATTAGTATACATTTACAGCATTGCACATAAGCCTTTAAGAACAAAACCTATCCAAATGAACTTTATATTTTAATAATATATCTTTCTTTAATTAAGTGAATTCTACTTGTTAGATAAAAGATACTGAAGCGCCTGCAAGCAGCGGTGTCGGCAACATATACACACGGTACAACACACTTGACGGAACTGTAGTCTCTAAGTTAATACACAGTACGGAACCTCTATCTTATTACACAGGTCGATCTCTAACTTATAACATGATACTGTCGAAAGAAAAACGAATCTAAGTTAATATATCTCTAAGCTATTACACCTTCCCATAAAAAGGTCTTAACCAGAGCGCTAATCTGGCTATATATTCAAACTACTTTGCGAAACGTGTTTTAAAAGTCAAGATCGGTGCACAGTTTACACAATCATGCTGTAAAAATAATCCAACAGCCGACAAAACGTTGCGCATACAGTAGCGCGTCGGTTATCCGGACTATTTGTGGCCGGACAGGAGTAATCAATCAAAAATCCGGATAATCGAAAAATGGCAAAAGAGTTGATAAAACTGTAAAATAGCACAACAAAACTTTAATATTACCTATTATGTCACTGAACGCAGTAGAAACTAATAGTAATAGTTTCGGAACACGTAAAAGTGTGTGTTTGACATGTTTCAAACTATAAAAATTCAATGGGTTATAAAACAAAAAACATAAATTCTACGGCATTCGCTAGCATCTACGGCAATAGCAAAGAGTTAATAAAATTGCTACATACACTGTTTACGAATGGTGTAAACGCGACTAATTCACTATTATCAGAGCGAAAAAACCTTTATTTTTTTAAGTATCTTTTCGGGTAATTGGAAATGCGTATGTCAGCGATCTGTCCTATATTTTTAGAACAAATATATTTTTTTTAAAAAATACTCTACATATTTTCGAAAGAAATATTTTTAACAAGCTTATAAAATAGTTAATATTTTACGTAACTTATTTTTACCACCGCGCTTAGTAACTACCGAGCAACGCAAAACCAAACAAGTACCGAATATTATTACAGTAAAGTCTCCATATTTTTCTTATTTACACACGTTTGCACCACCTCGACAAAGCTGTCACCTCATTTTATCTCGACGTTCTTGCACACAATATTTCATCCCAAAGTCAATACCGTATCTCCTGTACATTACCCCTTCGCTAAGGGTGTTTACTCCTTCAATAAATACAGTTACCGGTAACCGAGCGGAAATATATTCAACGCTTGTATTTCACAAGTTACTTGGTGCAAATCCTAAAGTTTTCCCGTTGCTTTTTCACATAAGCAGAACGTAAAACATGTAGCGTGTTGGCGGTTAATCCGGGAGTCAGGAGTCGGGAGGGAGACCTCTGGGACTGCCCTCTTAAAATGTTCTCTTTACGGTCCGAGGTGTGGACAGTTTGTGGCGCCTATTTCTTCTTTTCCCTAAAATACAGGTATACAGGGTGTGAATTCATTATTACCTATACGGTTGAAATTAAAATGTAAATGTTTATATTTCATTTATTTTAAATTTATGTTACATACTGTACAAAATTGTCGCTGAATTTTTAACTGAAATTTAAAACAGCGTTGCCCAGAGGGGGCAATGTAAAAGTTTAGTTTATACATTAATATACCCAAAACATTATTTTGAGTATACATATTGCCATTAGATTTAAGCATTGTGTCATTTAATTTTTAAAAAAGTCAGAATGTAAATAAATCCAATTGTTAAAACAACAGTACCAGTATCTGTTGATTTAACTTAAACCAGTATCAATTGATTTAACTTAAACCAGTATCAATTGATTTAACTTAAACCAGTATCTAAACATTATAGTTACTGGACAATAACTTTTTACCTTATCAGTAGTGGGTATTTTTCATTGTATAGACAACCAACAGAACAAGTTAGTACAGTAAAAAAATATAGCATAATTTGAACTTATATTTGTGTTAGTAGTTTAGGGAGAAATTATGTCCCTTACCTTATATAAGAAATTACCTTATATAAGTCAGAAATTATATTAAATCCATTCGTCAAAACAACAGCACTATCTACCGGATTTACTTTAAACTAGTCCATAAACATTGTAGTTAGTGGACCTTTTCAGTAGCGAGTATTTTTCATCGTATAGGCAACTACCAAAGCAAGTTTGTTTAGTATATATATATATATATATATATATATATATATATATATATAGATATATATAGCAGTCTCAGTGGCCTAGTTGATAGCGTACTAGGCTTTCACCCCGAGGACCCGGGTTCGATTCCCGGCCAGGGCTTGGCATTTTCATACGCTATAAATCATCCCATCGTCTGCATTAGCCCAAGTGTGCACAATAGTCAGACGTTTAACAATATATATATAATATATATATATATATATATATATATATATATATATAATAAAATTAAACACCTGGCAGCAGATATCAAAAGAAGGAGGCTTCAGTTTTATGGACACATCAGTAGACTCCCAACAATGAGACTTGCCAACAGAATCCTTAAGTATATACAAGGAGTCAACTCAACAACGTCGTGGATCGCACAACTCAGAATAGACCTACATGACGCAGAAATAGACTCAACAGTCATTGAAGACAGGAACGCATACAGGAGAAAGATGCTCGGTTGGAAGATCCCAGAGAATGAAATTCCAAAGAGAGCAGGGGTAAAATGGACGGAGGAGCGAAAGAGGATCCATGATGACAGGATGAGGGAGGTGTGGAGGATTAGAAGGAACAAGACATGAGTCGGAGTGCTTTGCGTGATCCAACAGGGTCTATATGCAAATAATAATAATAATAATAAATTAAACTTGTCTTTGTGTTAATAGTTTAAGGAGAAATTATGCCTCTTACCTTTACTTTATATAAGTCATAATATAATATAATATATACTTTAAAAAACAAATATATATATATATATAAATTTATTAAATAAATTAAACTTGTCCTTGCAATAAGGAAAAAGCACTATTACCGGATTTTTAAAATCCGTCTCTAAATACTGTAGTGGACAACAACTTTTCTGTAGCTGATATTTCCCATTATATAGGCAACCAACAGAGCAAGGTATTTTAATAAAAAAAACATTGCATTGTAATTTGACTTTATCTTTGCATTAGTAGTTTAAGGAGAAATTATATCCCTTGCTTTCACCCTGGACAAGTCAGTTGTGGAAGATCCAGTGCTGAGTAACACAATTCGCGACGTTCAAAAACTTTCCCGCGGCTCGAAGTTCTGTGTAGCAAGCTTGTTCTCTGTAATATTCGGCACGCTGCAATCACTGAATATTTATTCCCCTTATGCAACCAAATCTTCACTCCATTTCACACGGTATTCCCACCTCACACGGAAGCACGGTCTGTTTACCCGCGGAAACGAACGTTGAATGCATTTATTTTGTATTAGCCCGTGTAACGTTACTGTGACAAAGCGAAGCCATGTATTTGTATTTGTATTTGTATTGCAAACATCCTCTATAGAGGCACAATGGGGCGGAAGTAACGAGCTGAAGGCTAGAGGTGTGCCGTGCAAGTATTTACTTTACTCAAGGCTTCTGTCTGTCGTGACTTTGTTAACGTTACGAGACGGACGGATGACAAGACGGTCGCGATTCATTTTCGCATTTTTAATTTTTGGAATTTTTTAAAACAGATTTTTCAACGCTGAAATCAGACTTAAAAATGGTGTAGGATTAAAAGTTACTATTCATAAAACGTTCTGAATGGCCCCTATTTAGCGAATGTTACTCAATATCTGACAAACACCCAATCAATTGGGAATTGTAACCCAGTCAGAACCAACGAATTCATAGGATAATTTGAAAATGTCGCGTATTTTTCTATTCATAAAAATGATAGCAAATGACGAAACAACAACAAGTTATTAAAAAATAACTTTAAAAAGTCATTGTTGGATGACAACATTAGACATTCACAAGATGTTGAGGTAAAGCGAAAATAGCTCCACTCCAAAAAGAAACCTAATGTACTTAAAAGTCTGTCGACCTGTCGTCATATTGAATCTTTAAGACATGTTGGGGGGGAATAATAAAACATTCCCTGCAAACACAAAATCAGTGAAAAAAATTTGAAAGTCAGGTTGGGGGCTAGCGAAATGGGAGCGTTGGCTCAGATAAAAAAATAACTTGATTGATCCGGCTAAACAAAACCAACCGCTCTATTCGTGTTTAGAACAATAGACTTCAGAAGGCTCATAAATTTAAAGAAATTTTTGGTACAGGCACTCGAATTAAAAAGGGTTATATGTGTGTAGCTGTCTCGAAAGATGACCAAAATAATACTTACTGCTACCAAATGCGGCAATATTCGAATTACGTGGTTTGCGCCAGTCATGCTAGTCTTATATGGGAATTGCGCTTAAATCGCTTAGGATATCGAAACGACCACTCCATTTTGTTTTTTATTAGTCCGCAGCCGTGAATCTTTTAACCATAGTTCCTCCCAGGACAGCCATTACACATTAGTTAGGGAACAACAATTGCAATAAACACAATAACTAACCAGGATACACAAATTAACACAATATTAATTTCGCTACAAATTTGCGGGATCAATACATATTTCAGAGGGAAAACTTCACTGAAATGAAACATAATTGTTAACTGTCTCCTGCCCCATATCGTGAATTGGTCCCATCGGCCTACGACCCAAGGGTTTAGCTCTCTTAGGGGGTCAAAACGTCACCGCCCATCTTAATTATTCACACTAACGTACAAAAAATGGCGGTAACCGCCGAGTTGCTTGCAGAAAGCGTGTGTCTCCCTCGCATTTCAAATGAAAGTGCTCACGCGCAGTCCAAAGTTTAGGTCCGACGAGTGGATGACAGGCATGCGCACATTAAAAGTTTCTGTATGTGAAGTTGTGTTGAGGTTTTTTGTTTCAAATATGCAGCATTAAAAACAAAACATAATAAAAAAATGTAAAATGCAGTCCACGTTCCCACTTACAAGTACTTTCAAATTATATCAAACGTAATTTTACCTTAACAAATAGCGGATTAATTTAAACTCGTATGAGCCGCCTCGATGGCCTGGTTGATAGCGTACTGGGCTTTCACCCCGAGGACCCGGGTTCGATTCCCGGCCAGGGCTTGGCATTTTCATACGCTATAAATCATCTCATCGTCTGCATTAGCCCAAGTGTGCACAATAGTCAAACGTTAAACGCAAAAAAAAAAAAATTATCGTTAATTAACATTAATTTTTTAATAGATTCAATATGGCCGGCAAGGCCCACAGACTCCTTAACAAACAGTACAACTGCTGAATCGTTTCCGAAATACTGATATTTGTAAAGACGTTTTGGACATATAGCTACGAGATACGGGATATTGAAACAATATTTACGGCTGTCAATGTCCGACAAGGGTACGATCAGAGTCTTGAGAGAGGGGTTAGGGGGAACAGCCGCCAAGGGTTCAGTTTAGCTAGTTCTTCTGGAAAACATAGCAAAGCTTTCACGTCCTCATTATTTACATCTAAAAATAATTTACCGAATGTCTGTATAAAATTGACTTGTTAAACGAATAAGACATGTTGATAAATGATAGTCAAAAATGACAAAAAGGTAAATGATAGTCACAGTATAAAAATTAAATTTAACTACTTTAAGATTTGCTACCTACCTCGCATTATTTCCTTGGGTTGCTGACTTCACCTTAAAACTACAGCGTATTTGAGCTAGTTTTACAGATTCACACGTAATTATTAATTTTATTTTAGTTCTGCATGTATTTATAACTCATAAACTATGCAAAATTAAAGTTTCAACTTGATTCAATAATGATAAATACGGAAAAACCACCCCTTGAAAAAGCGTCAAATGAAATTTTTTTGAAAATATAACGTTTATAACTTAATTAGTTAAGAAAGACGGTAAATGGTAAAGCATCAACGGTAGTAACTGTGTCTTGAACCCACGATTTTGAGGTGACCAGTTCATAGACGCAACAGACTGGCCGGTGCCTCAGCCACATCGCTCAACGATCCCTTCCTAAACGAATGAAGTTGTAGAAATACATCAGAATAAAAAAGTTTTAGAAATACTGTAAGAAATTAAAGTTTTACGACGTTTAAAATTTAGACGCCGTAATGGCTGTTGGAAAATTAAGATAATTATAAAACAGAATTTTAAATTTCCTGAAAAAGAGTGGAAAGTACTTCATTTTAAGTACATAAAGTGGTAGTGATAAAATTAGCACTTTTCGTATAGGCTACACGCAAATTGCCTAATATAATATTAAATCTTATTAGAGCTTATAAAAACCATAATACGCACAGCGAGAACCTTATAACGTTGCCCTTTTGACGTACACTTGATATACGTCTGTCGAGAGCGTTGAGTTTCACCCTCCTTGCGGCAATATGTTAAAAGGCCCCCGCTGTGCCTCCCCAACCCCGCTGTTATTATATCCATATTTTGTTCCCAGCTTTACGTTTTAGCCCCCGAGGAAACGGAGACTGAAATTGTAACTGACCGCGTGCGTGCCTCAGGACCAAGTTTTTGGCACGGTTGAGCAGTTATTTCTATATTAGTTGATAGTACGTTACTAATATGGAAATATTGTACGTTAATAATTGATAGTACGTTACAGATATGGCTGTAGGGTATTTAAATTTAGCGCGATCCAAGGCCAATACTCTTTGAATCTGTGTTTTAGATTCACGTGTAACAGTTGATTCTAATATTGTACGATTTTAATTATATTTTTTAGTGATTTATAATTAAATATATTATGCAATGAGACTACCCTTCAAAAACCATAACTCAGTTCCTTCATAAACCTAGTAGATAGGCACAAATACTGTTATGAAGCACATTAGGTCGAAATGTGTCACTCACACCAATAATCTATGTTTACGGCCAAGTAATATGGAATGGACTATAATAGTACAATATAACGATTATATTATGTAATCCGTCACTAACTCAACTGGGAGCAAGGTTGGAATGCAAAAATGTCTGATTGTAGGGGGAACACTTTTATTGGTGACAAACGTGGTACAGGTTGTTCTTCATAGAAAGACTAATCCCTACATAATTGTTACGTGTTGTTTGTAAACAGAAAGACTAATCCCTACATAATAGCAAAGTGCTGTTTGTAAACAGAAACACAGAGATCTACATAATAGTCACGTGTTGTTTGTAAACAGAAATACTAAGCCCTACACAATAGCAACGTGTTGTAAGTAAACAGAAATACTAAGCCCTACATAATAGTTACGTGTTGTTTGTAAACAGAAATACCAAGCCCTACACAATAGCAACGTGTTGTTTGTAAACAGAAAGACTAAGCCCTACATAATAGTTACGTGCTGTTTGTAAACAGAAATACCAAGCCCTGCATAATAGTTACGTGCTGTTTGTAAACAGAAATACCAAGCCCTGCATAATAGTTAAATGCTGTTTGTAAACAGAAAGACTAAGCCCTGCATAATAGTTACGTGCTGTTTGTAAACAGAAATACCAAGCCCTGCATAATAGTTACGTGCTGTTTGTAAACAGAAATACCAAGCCCTGCATAATAGTTACATGCTGTTTGTAAACAGAAAGACTAAGCCCTACATAATAGTTACGTGCTGTTTGTAAACAGAAATACCAAGCCCTGCATAATAGTTACGTGCTGTTTGTAAACAGAAATACCAAGCCCTGCATAATAGTTACATGCTGTTTGTAAACAGAAAGACTAAGCCCTGCATAATAGTTACATGCTGTTTGTAAACAGAAAGACTAAGCCCTGCATAATAGTTACATGCTGTTTGTAAACAGAAAGACTAAGCCCTGCATAATAGTTACGTGCTGTTTGTAAACAGAAATACTAAGCCCTGCATAATAGTTACATGCTGTTTGTAAACAGAAAGACTAAGCCCTGCATAATAGTTACATGCTGTTTGTAAACAGAAAGACTAAGCCCTGCATAATAGTTACATGCTGTTTGTAAACAGAAAGACTAAGCCCTGCATAATAGTTACATGCTGTTTGTAAACAGAAAGACTAAGCCCTGCATAATAGTTACATGCTGTTTGTAAACAGAAAGACTAAGCCCTGCATAATAGTTACATGCTGTTTGTAAACAGAAAGACTAAGCCCTGCATAATAGTTACATGCTGTTTGTAAACAGAAAGACTAAGCCCTGCATAATAGTTACATGCTGTTTGTAAACAGAAAGACTAAGCCCTGCATAATAGTTACATGCTGTTTGTAAACAGAAAGACTAAGCCCTGCATAATAGTTACATGCTGTTTGTAAACAGAAAGACTAAGCCCTGCATAATAGTTACATGCTGTTTGTAAACAGAAAGACTAAGCCCTGCATAATAGTTACATGCTGTTTGTAAACAGAAAGACTAAGCCCTGCATAATAGTTACATGCTGTTTGTAAACAGAAAGACTAAGCCCTGCATAATAGTTACATGCTGTTTGTAAACAGAAAGACTAAGCCCTGCATAATAGTTACATGCTGTTTGTAAACAGAAAGACTAAGCCCTGCATAATAGTTACATGCTGTTTGTAAACAGAAAGACTAAGCCCTGCATAATAGTTACATGCTGTTTGTAAACAGAAAGACTAAGCCCTGCATAATAGTTACATGCTGTTTGTAAACAGAAAGACTAAGCCCTACATAATAGTTACATGCTGTTTGTAAACAGAAAGACTAAGCCCTACATAATAGTTATGTGTTGTTTGTAAACAGAAATACAAAGACCTACATAATAGTCACGTGTTGTTTGTAAACAGAAGGACTAAGCCCTACATAATAGTTACATGCTGTTTGTAAACAGAAAGACTAAGCCCTGCATAATAGTTACATGCTGTTTGTAAACAGAAAGACTAAGCCCTGCATAATAGTTACATGCTGTTTGTAAACAGAAAGACTAAGCCCTGCATAATAGTTACATGCTGTTTGTAAACAGAAAGACTAAGCCCTGCATAATAGTTACATGCTGTTTGTAAACAGAAAGACTAAGCCCTGCATAATAGTTACATGCTGTTTGTAAACAGAAAGACTAAGCCCTGCATAATAGTGTAAACAGAAAGACTAAGCCCTGCATAATAGTTACATGCTGTTTGTAAACAGAAAGACTAAGCCCTGCATAATAGTTACATGCTGTTTGTAAACAGAAAGACTAAGCCCTGCATAATAGTTACATGCTGTTTGTAAACAGAAAGACTAAGCCCTGCATAATAGTTACATGCTGTTTGTAAACAGAAAGACTAAGCCCTGCATAATAGTTACATGCTGTTTGTAAACAGAAAGACTAAGCCCTGCATAATAGTTACATGCTGTTTGTAAACAGAAAGACTAAGCCCTGCATAATAGTTACATGCTGTTTGTAAACAGAAAGACTAAGCCCTGCATAATAGTTACATGCTGTTTGTAAACAGAAAGACTAAGCCCTGCATAATAGTTACATGCTGTTTGTAAACAGAAAGACTAAGCCCTGCATAATAGTTACATGCTGTTTGTAAACAGAAAGACTAAGCCCTGCATAATAGTTACATGCTGTTTGTAAACAGAAAGACTAAGCCCTGCATAATAGTTACATGCTGTTTGTAAACAGAAAGACTAAGCCCTGCATAATAGTTACATGCTGTTTGTAAACTGTTTGTAAACATAAAGTAAACAGAAAGACTAAGCCCTGCATAATAGTTACATGCTGTTTGTAAACAGAAAGACTAAGCCCTGCATAATAGTTACATGCTGTTTGTAAACAGAAAGACTAAGCCCTGCATAATAGTTACATGCTGTTTGTAAACAGAAAGACTAAGCCCTGCATAATAGTTACATGCTGTTTGTAAACAGAAAGACTAAGCCCTGCATAATAGTTACATGCTGTTTGTAAACAGAAAGACTAAGCCCTGCATAATAGTTACATGCTGTTTGTAAACAGAAAGACTAAGCCCTGCATAATAGTTACATGCTGTTTGTAAACAGAAAGACTAAGCCCCCTGCATAATAGTTACATGCTGTTTGTAAACAGAAAGACTAAGCCCTGCATAATAGTTACATGCTGTTTGTAAACAGAAAGACTAAGCCCTGCATAATAGTTACATGCTGTTTGTAAACAGAAAGACTAAGCCCTGCATAATAGTTACATGCTGTTTGTAAACAGAAAGACTAAGCCCTGCATAATAGTTACATGCTGTTTGTAAACAGAAAGACTAAGCCCTGCATAATAGTTACATGCTGTTTGTAAACAGAAAGACTAAGCCCTGCATAATAGTTACATGCTGTTTGTAAACAGAAAGACTAAGCCCTGCATAATAGTTACATGCTGTTTGTAAACAGAAAGACTAAGCCCTGCATAATAGTTACATGCTGTTTGTAAACAGAAAGACTAAGCCCTGCATAATAGTTACATGCTGTTTGTAAACAGAAAGACTAAGCCCTGCATAATAGTTACATGCTGTTTGTAAACAGAAAGACTAAGCCCTGCATAATAGTTACATGCTGTTTGTAAACAGAAAGACTAAGCCCTGCATAATAGTTACATGCTGTTTGTAAACAGAAAGACTAAGACTAAGCCCTGCATAATAGTTACATGCTGTTTGTAAACAGAAAGACTAAGCCCTGCATAATAGTTACATGCTGTTTGTAAACAGAAAGACTAAGCCCTGCATAATAGTTACATGCTGTTTGTAAACAGAAAGACTAAGCCCTGCATAATAGTTACATGCTGTTTGTAAACAGAAAGACTAAGCCCTGCATAATAGTTACATGCTGTTTGTAAACAGAAAGACTAAGCCCTGCATAATAGTTACATGCTGTTTGTAAACAGAAAGACTAAGCCCTGCATAATAGTTACATGCTGTTTGTAAACAGAAAGACTAAGCCCTGCATAATAGTTACATGCTGTTTGTAAACAGAAAGACTAAGCCCTGCATAATAGTTACATGCTGTTTGTAAACAGAAAGACTAAGCCCTGCATAATAGTTACATGCTGTTTGTAAACAGAAAGACTAAGCCCATAATAGTTACATGCTGTTTGTAAACAGAAAGACTAAGCCCTGCATAATAGTTACATGCTGTTTGTAAACAGAAAGACTAAGCCCTGCATAATAGTTACATTTGTTTGTAAACAGAAAGACTAAGCCCTGCATAATAGTTACATGCTGTTTGTAAACAGAAAGACTAAGCCCTGCATAATAGTTACATGCTGTTTGTAAACAGAAAGACTAAGCCCTGCATAATAGTTACATGCTGTTTGTAAACAGAAAGACTAAGCCCTGCATAATAGTTACATGCTGTTTGTAAACAGAAAGACTAAGCCCTGCATAATAGTTACATGCTGTTTGTTTGTAAAACAGAAAGACTAAGCCCTGCATAATAGTTACATGCTGTTTGTAAACAGAAAGACTAAGCCCTGCATAATACATAGTTTTGTAAACAGAAAGACTAAGCCCTGCATAATAGTTACATGCTGTTTGTAAACAGAAAGACTAAGCCCTGCATAATAGTTACATGCTGTTTGTAAACAGAAAGACTAAGCCCTGCATAATAGTTACATGCTGTTTGTAAACAGAAAGACTAAGCCCTGCATAATAGTTACATGCTGTTTGTAAACAGAAAGACTAAGCCCTGCATAATAGTTACATGCTGTTTGTAAACAGAAAGACTAAGCCCTGCATAATAGTTACATGCTGTTTGTAAACAGAAAGACTAAGCCCTGCATAATAGTTACATGCTGTTTGTAAACAGAAAGACTAAGCCCTGCATAATAGTTACATGCTGTTTGTAAACAGAAAGACTAAGCCCTGCATAATAGTTACATGCTGTTTGTAAACAGAAAGACTAAGCCCTGCATAATAGTTACATGCTGTTTGTAAACAGAAAGACTAAGCCCTGCATAATAGTTACATGCTGTTTGTAAACAGAAATACAAGCCCTGCATAATAGTTACATGCTGTTTGTAAACAGAAAGACTAAGCCCTGCATAATAGTTACATGCTGTTTGTAAACAGAAAGACTAAGCCCTGCATAATAGTTACATGCTGTTTGTAAACAGAAAGACTAAGCCCTGCATAATAGTTACATGCTGTTTGTAAACAGAAAGACTAAGCCCTGCATAATAGTTACATGCTGTTTGTAAACAGAAAGACTAAGCCCTGCATAATAGTTACATGCTGTTTGTAAACAGAAGACTAAGCCCTGCATAATAGTTACATGCTGTTTGTAAACAGAAAGACTAAGCCCTGCATAATAGTTACATGCTGTTTGTAAACAGAAAGACTAAGCCCTGCATAATAGTTACATGCTGTTTGTAAACAGAAAGACTAAGCCCTGCATAATAGTTACATGCTGTTTGTAAACAGAAAGACTAAGCCCTGCATAATAGTTACATGCTGTTTGTAAACAGAAAGACTAAGCCCTGCATAATAGTTACATGCTGTTTGTAAACAGAAAGACTAAGCCCTGCATAATAGTTACATGCTGTTTGTAAACAGAAAGACTAAGCCCTGCATAATAGTTACATGCTGTTTGTAAACAGAAAGACTAAGCCCTGCATAATAGTTACATGCTGTTTGTAAACAGAAAGACTAAGCCCTGCATAATAGTTACATGCTGTTTGTAAACAGAAAGACTAAGCCCTGCATAATAGTTACATGCTGTTTGTAAACAGAAAGACTAAGCCCTGCATAATAGTTACATGCTGTTTGTAAACAGAAAGACTAAGCCCTGCATAATAGTTACATGCTGTTTGTAAACAGAAAGACTAAGCCCTGCATAATAGTTACATGCTGTTTGTAAACAGAAAGACTAAGCCCTGCATAATAGTTACATGCTGTTTGTAAACAGAAAGACTAAGCCCTGCATAATAGTTACATGCTGTTACATGCTGTTTGTAAACAGAAAGACTAAGCCCTGCATAATAGTTACATGCTGTTTGTAAACAGAAAGACTAAGCCCTGCATAATAGTTACATGCTGTTTGTAAACAGAAAGACTAAGCCCTGCATAATAGTTACATGCTGTTTGTAAACAGAAAGACTAAGCCCTGCATAATAGTTACATGCTGTTTGTAAACAGAAAGACTAAGCCCTGCATAATAGTTACATGCTGTTTGTAAACAGAAAGACTAAGCCCTGCATAATAGTTACATGCTGTTTGTAAACAGAAAGACTAAGCCCTGCATAATAGTTACATGCTGTTTGTAAACAGAAAGACTAAGCCCTGCATAATAGTTACATGCTGTTTGTAAACAGAAAGACTAAGCCCTGCATAATAGTTACATGCTGTTTGTAAACAGAAAGACTAAGCCCTGCATAATAGTTACATGCTGTTTGTAAACAGAAAGACTAAGCCCTGCATAATAGTTACATGCTGTTTGTAAACAGAAAGACTAAGCCCTGCATAATAGTTACATGCTGTTTGTAAACAGAAAGACTAAGCCCTGCATAATAGTTACATGCTGTTTGTAAACAGAAAGACTAAGCCCTGCATAATAGTTACATGCTGTTTGTAAACAGAAAGACTAAGCCCTGCATAATAGTTACATGCTGTTTGTAAACAGAAAGACTAAGCCCTGCATAATAGTTACATGCTGTTTGTAAACAGAAAGACTAAGCCCTGCATAATAGTTACATGCTGTTTGCTGTTTGTAAACAGAAAGACTAAGCCCTGCATAATAGTTACATGCTGTTTGTAAACAGAAAGACTAAGCCCTGCATAATAGTTACATGCTGTTTGTAAACAGAAAGACTAAGCCCTGCATAATAGTTACATGCTGTTTGTAAACAGAAAGACTAAGCCCTGCATAATATGCTGTTTTACATGCTGTTTGTAAACAGAAAGACTAAGCCCTGCATAATAGTTACATGCTGTTTGTAAACAGAAAGACTAAGCCCTGCATAATAGTTACATGCTGTTTGTAAACAGAAAGACTAAGCCCTGCATAATAGTTACATGCTGTTTGTAAACAGAAAGACTAAGCCCTGCATAATAGTTACATGCTGTTTGTAAACAGAAAGACTAAGCCCTGCATAATAGTTACATGCTGTTTGTAAACAGAAAGACTAAGCCCTGCATAATAGTTACATGCTGTTTGTAAACAGAAAGACTAAGCCCTGCATAATAGTTACATGCTGTTTGTAAACAGAAAGACTAAGCCCTGCATAATAGTTACATGCTGTTTGTAAACAGAAAGACTAAGCCCTGCATAATAGTTACATGCTGTTTGTAAACAGAAAGACTAAGCCCTGCATAATAGTTACATGCTGTTTGTAAACAGAAAGACTAAGCCCTGCATAATAGTTACATGCTGTTTGTAAACAGAAAGACTAAGCCCTGCATAATAGTTACATGCTGTTTGTAAACAGAAAGACTAAGCCCTGCATAATAGTTACATGCTGTTTGTAAACAGAAAGACTAAGCCCTGCATAATAGTTACATGCTGTTTGTAAACAGAAAGACTAAGCCCTGCATAATAGTGTAAACAGAAAGACTAAGCCCTGCATAATAGTTACATGCTGTTTGTAAACAGAAAGACTAAGCCCTGCATAATAGTTACATGCTGTTTGTAAACAGAAAGACTAAGCCCTGCATAATAGTTACATGCTGTTTGTAAACAGAAAGACTAAGCCCTGCATAATAGTTACATGCTGTTTGTAAACAGAAAGACTAAGCCCTGCATAATAGTTACATGCTGTTTGTAAACAGAAAGACTAAGCCCTGCATAATAGTTACATGCTGTTTGTAAACAGAAAGACTAAGCCCTGCATAATAGTGTAAACAGAAAGTTTAAGCCCTGCATAATAGTTACGTGCTGTTTGTAAACAGAAAGAC
Source organism: Callitettix versicolor (assembly GCA_022606455.1). Lineage (NCBI taxonomy): Eukaryota > Metazoa > Arthropoda > Insecta > Hemiptera > Cercopidae > Callitettix > Callitettix versicolor. The sequence goes on from CM040187.1 coordinate 65,620,878, forward strand.
TAAGCCCTGCATAATAGTTACATGCTGTTTGTAAACAGAAAGACTAAGCCCTGCATAATAGTTACATGCTGTTTGTAAACAGAAAGACTAAGCCCTGCATAATAGTGTAAACAGAAAGACTAAGCCCTGCATAATAGTTACATGCTGTTTGTAAACAGAAATACTAAACCCTTCATAATAGTTACATGCTGTTTGTAAACAGAAAGACTAAGCCCTGCCTAATCGCCACGTTTTTTTTGTTTGTAAACAGAAAGACTAAGCCCTGCATAATAGTTACATGCTGTTTGTAAACAGAAAGACTACGCTCTACATAATAGCCACGTTTTTTTTGTTTGTAAACAGAAAGACTAAGCCCTGCATACTATTATGCAGTTTGTAAACAGAAAGATTACGCTCTACATAATAGCCACGTTTTTTTGTTTGTAAACAGAAAGACTAAGCCCTGCATAATAGTTACATGCTGTTTGTAAACAGAAAAACTACGCTGTACATAATAGCCACGTTTTTTTTTTTTGAAACAGAAAGACCAAGCTTACATACGATCACTTGTTGTTTATACAAATACTATGCCCTACATGAATACCATGTTGATAAGAGTTTTGATTAAGGTTTTTTTTACAAAAAAAAGCTTGAAAACTTAATTTTGAAAAAAATATAATTAGGCCAGGCGGCCACTAACAGTGGAGCCAAGCATAGTGGAATGATGAACGAAAACCAGAAGTGGAGGAACGCGTCAGTCATTTTAAGGAACGCGTTTGTACTTTTTACATTTAAATATTTAGACCTCTTACTTATAACGGATTCTTGGAATTGATATGCTTAAATCCATAACCTGGGCAACGGTAATCTAAGTAACGAAAAATAATAAGTTATTAAGGTGTTTTGGTCAGCGTGGTGGAGGAAGCGGAGTCAGCCTTAAAATCGAACCTAGACAGAGTCGAAGCGACAAGGAGGATCTCAGCGACGCCGCTTGTCTCCGCTCAGCACCGGACTTTCAGTGGCCATACTTAAATTAAAAACAAGTTTTGAATGCGTAGTAGGTCAGTTTCGTGCAACTCCTCTCCACATTTGTTGGCCACCCCGGCCTTATCATCAAATACTCTATTAGTTTAGCCCCTGCAAAGAGCACATTCAAAAAGACTTGCCGATATACATATGAAAACAAAATTCTCGGACTTAAGGACAAAAAAAATGCATATCAATTAACACCTAAAAATATTATTTAACCACCCTCTAGCCTACTCTCTATATGTATACTTCGTATATTGAGAAATAAAAAAGAACTTCTCACCGTTACAGAGTATTTTCTTCTCAGTGTGTTTGGGGAACGATTTTTTTCCCCGAGAAGAGGTAAGGATCGATAGGACACTGAGCCTGACGGCTGGCGGAGGCAGGGGGAGACTTTAAACATATTGCCCGAAGCTACAAGAAAGGGATGAAACTCGACGCTCTCTAGCGGAAGATATTTCAGACGTACGTCAAAAGAGCATTTTTTTAATATTTATAAAGTATCTATACGGTTGATTTATCTTCAAGTTATTTTTAAAGTATTCTCCATGATATGATACATACACAGTATTAAAAGAAGATCAAACACTGTGTCTATAATATACTGGGAGGGGCCGATAAAGATTCATACTGCAAGTTATAAATTAAACAGAACTAATTACACTAATAATAATTTAAATATTAACAAAAAATAACAAGGAATTTGTATATATATATATATATATATATATATATATATATATATATCAATATCAGTGGTTGTTATTTAGGCACAAAATCAACTCTTTCAAAAACAGCAAAATATCCCATTGTAATGAGTGCACTAATGTTTTAGTATTGTAAAAAGCACATTATCGTGTTTTATAACACTGTTATGTTGTTTTACATCCGATTGCTTTGAAACAAGTATTGTTTAGTTTAGTAACAAACAGAAAAGTTGTTTTTCAGAATATTTTGTAATCGTCTTCGAATTTATATTATTTTAATTTGAAACATTTAAGTAGACCGCTATTATGAAAAAAGGAGAAATATTTGCAATGTTTTTACATATTATCTTGCCATCGTAAAAGTACATTTGTGCAGTATGAACGGTAACTGAATATTATTTTAAAAACACACGCGCGCGCGCGCGCACGCACATTCAAACTGACAAACAGAAAACCGAGTAATTTAGAACATACTTGCATAGGAAATTTTTCCTTTAGTTTTTTATGTACCAACATTTGGAGATTTTATATATATATATATATATATATATATATGACGTATTTCTTCCCGCATTGAAGAAAATATGTATTAGGTAATAACCGACAGTTATCCAGATTTATCGGGACAAAATCGATTTTGGGGGGGTTTTATTATGGAGGTTTTTAAGGTTCAGTGGGGCCGATTGTTTGATTTGAAGGTATTTTTCTTAGGTTAAGGGTTAATATAATGTTCAGCACACTGACGTTTTCTTCTAAAAAAAACTTATCGAAAAAAAAAATTCATCTACAAAATATCATGATGTAAAATAATCTTCTTACACAAATTGTCATTACTTTAGAAATAACAGTAAACTAGACGATTAATTTGTGAAAAAAATGGCATTCACTTTTTCAACAAAACACCCTCCTACCATAACCAGCAGCCTTCCTTCCAAGGCCTATTCCCTTTCCTCTACTTACAATTCATTTTTGAGCGTTCCGATTTCCCTATTTTGGCTCAGAAAAAAACGATTACCTTAATATTAGGCCTACGTGCAAAAATAGTCTGTTAGTTGCAAATCTTTCTATAAGATACATTGTCCTGCGTTTTACCAAAAACCTACCAAAGGTGGTATTTGCTCTAAGTTTGAAAACAAAGTAAATCGCAACCTACTGGACTTCAGACTTGGTGCGAGTAAATAAGTTTTAAGGATGGAAGTAATCCGAAACGAGTTATCTAATGTGAAATTTGATAAAAGAATGTATTCAATACAGTGATGCCATACCTAGCAGAAATATCTGTCTATTATTATGTTATGGTGTCCAGTAATAAAATAGTAGTGCAAAGAACAGATCTCGCAGTAAATAATTTGCCTGAACACCGCTCCACAGCAGCGCTTTGACGCGCTCATAACAGTTTTCGTCAATTTAATCGGTAACCTTAATAGTTAGAGAAATTGCATGCTCTTTGTCAATGAAACGGTCAAAATTATTATAGGTTTTGCCGTTCAGCCAGTATTAGAAGAAAGTGTCAGCAACTACACTCGTCATCGTTAAACCAGGGGCTGCCACCTTAAAACGGATGTGAACGGAAAAACATCTTTCACATACGTCATTTGGGTTCCACACAACATATCTTCGTACTAAACTGCAAAACAATCGGTGAATGTGTTTTGCCAAAATTGTATAAATTCTTCATTGTTAAATCAGAGGCCGCCATTTTGACACAGAAATGGATGGGGGAAATAATTACTTGTAGGTCGATCGGACTTCGTACAAAGTACCTTCGTATCGAATTTCAAAACAATCGGTCATTTGGTTTGACCAAAACTGCGTACAATCGTTATAAATCTAAAGAACGCCATCTTGAAGTGGAAGTGAATGGGACAAAATCGTATACATACATCGTTCGGGTTTTGTACAAAGTAAGTTCGTACCGAATTTGAAAAGAATCGGTCTTGCGTTTGGCCAAAAATTTGCAACAGACACACAAAACAAATGCCAAACTACCGAGTTGAATCAGAGACTCTCTTCACTCAATCAACTAAAAATGTTTGTTTATTGTTTACAGAATGAAGTATTTATTTGTATTTAATTATATTATTGCTAACCCTACTAGCTAAATTACTGATGTACAAATTTTCAAAAGGAAATAAAATTATTCACTCAAATACAAATGGTTAATTTCTGTCAAAGTGGGTACAATACACCCTAAAGTGGACAGTAGCCACGCGAGGCCATAAGCCTAAACGGTAGAAACGTAAAACCAAACAATTCTACGAAAACATTTTCATTCAACCGTGTCTTTGTTCTGTAGCCCCGCCTACGAATTAATCTTCCAATCCTTTCATACTTTGTCTCATCAACATAACAGCCGGTAAATGTTGATCTCGATCAACACTCACGCACTGGTCTCAGGGCACGCACAGTTGATTTCACCGGCCAAATGGCGTTCTCCTTACGTTTTACTTTAATTGTCTATTTATGTAGTATAATGGTAGCAATAAAATATGAAATGATCATAACAAGCAGGTTATCTCGGTGACGTGATTGAACCTATTTCTGAAATATAACTTCAACTCACGTAAACTGTCATTTCGAAGCAAGAAATCAAAATTGCCGCAAAATTGATTCTCACAGCCAAATCAGAGCATTCGTATCAAAATGGCGGTCATACGAAATATTTAAATTATATTTCTAATTTTTTTCGAAATCTGATTTTACCATCCTAATCAATGTTACAATCTGCATAAATGCAATTTGAAGTGTAATTTAAGTGTAAAAGTTAGATAAGATGGACTAATTAGATTTTCAAAACAGTGTAATTTAAAATTTTAACGAATATCGTAAAATTCTGAAAGGTCGCCAGTTACAATGGATAGAACTGTTTGATTTGGATAATAAAACGTGACCAAAAAGAAATTAAAATCTATTTAGTAATAAGTTTTAAACAAAATGACACACGCGCACACGTGCACACATACAGGTATATAATTTTTAACAAGCACTCAAAATTTTTTTGTTATTTTAAGGTGAAAAGCACATAGAGGCTTTTATCGCCTCCTAAATGTAAGTGTGAGTGTAAAGTGTTAAAGTCGTAAGTACAGTGTTGTAAGTGTAAGTGTGTGTTAAGACTCAACCACTCAAAAAGTGTAACTAATGATCAGGATCGTAATTTATTTCAAAGTCTCGGGTCTGAGTCTTACCATGATGGCGCTCCTATAGTTTCTTTTCTAATGTAAATTTGTTAAAAAAACATTTTTCACTTAGAACGTAAAAAAGACATTTTGAAATGATCGAATTAGATGGTATATCTAATTATTTGTATAATTGCAATTTTTATCGTTTATATTTTATACCAGTTAGACTGACGAGATCGAGGGATAGGGTTTAGATTACGGCAGTAACTGCTGTCTCGAACCTACGACCAAGTGATAACGTTCACAGACTTAGCAGACTGACCACCTCGGACACGCGGCTTTATTTAATTGTAAACTAACATTACAAAACATTCAATAACATCTGGTACCGATATCTGAATCCGTTTTGAAATTGTTTCGGCGGAAAACGCAAAACGGGAAACAGAAAACTAATCTTTCCGTAAAAATTTTTCGGTATTTTACGTTTGTCTCAATTTACTCTACAAAGCGGTTCCAGAGAGATTAGACAAACCCTGTATACATGGGGAAATGGTTAAATAACAAATACAACTAGAGAATACATTATCAAAAGCAGAAAACATATTGACTTTGTTTGACCCTCCAGAACAGAAGGACGGAGGATAAAGGGTGAATACATTAAAGGAGATGTTAAGAGATACATGAGGGTGGGTGAGGGGTTGCAAGCACTGTAGATAAAGTCCTTCTAATTGGTTCCGTAAAGTAGTTGCACTAGCTTTACATCTGCTTATTGGATTAGCGATTTCAAAAAATGCAATACTTTGTCCTGCATATTATTGAAATTTCTAAACAAATTATTATACAAATTTAAATATGCAATTTTTATTTCAGTATACTAATTTCTACATTTAAAAAAAATTTGCTGATTAAGAAAAAGTCGATAGGCTTTAGTGATTGAACTATTTGCTTGTACATTTTCAGAACCGATTTTCTGGTTACTCGAACTACTGATGTCTTTCGACCTGAAATTTTTGGAATAATTATTTACGAGGGTTGATCAAATATAAACGAGACTGATTTTTTAAAAAAATTATTGCTTACTTACAAATAATTCTTGATACAACTTATTTTTCTACATAGTCTCCAGCACGAGTAACACATTTTTCCCACCGGATTGGAAGTTTTTTAATTCCATCTTCGTAAAAAGTTCTCGGGCGTTCATTAAGCCATTGGAGCACGAAGGTCTCCACCGCAGAATCGTCTTCGAAACGCTTGCCTCCAAGCGCCTCTTTGAGTGGCCCAAACAGGTGATAGTCGCAGGGTGATAAGTCTGGACTGTATGGGGGATGTTCCATTGGTTCCCAGCCAATTTGATCGAGTTTAATCCTCGTAGCGTTCGCCGAATGTGGTCGGGCATTATCGTGAAGAAGAATGACGTTTCTCGCCGGTTTAGATTTCCTTTTCCTACGAAAAGACTGTTTTGCGGCCTCTAAAACATCGCAATAATATTGTGCATTTATTGTGCGTCGTTGATGGAGGAAATCGACGTGAAAGGCGCCTTGGTTGTCGAAAAATACAGTGGCCATTACCTTCTCGTAGCTTAAGAAAATTTTTGCACCATATAGTTATTACCACTTCATGTTTAAAATTACTGAATTCTTTGTTTCTTTGTTCCAGGTAAACACTCTCGCAGACTTTCCAAAATTTAAAAAAGCAGTATTTTGAGTAAGTAATTTTCAATAAGAGACTAAACGCATAATCTATTGTAATGTAAATTAAATGAAGGAATAAGTAAAAGTGGCACGCTACTGTCTCGCTGAAGTAATGGAAGGAAATTTTCAAAAAGTACAATTATAACAAAAAAATCGTTAAAATACTTTTATTGAAAATCTTATTTCACCTTAATAATCTGCATAAATTACCAATTTAATTTTTACGAACAGTACCCTAACCCCCACGAGATAACTTCGATTGGAAATTTAAATCTTAAAATGCAAATTAAAGCAGATGGTAAATATATAGTGTAGGTTGTTGTCGATTTTTCTGTAATTGTTTCGATAAATCGCTTTATTACATGAGAAAAAACAACAATACAAAATATAAAACCTCGGAAAGTACGGAAAGTTCGATAAAATCGAAATAAAAGTGACCCAAATTGCTACCACGCGAAAGTAGGTAACGTGTTTTTGATCACTAAAACGATTAAAAAACCTTATTATTATTATTTTTGTAATATTGAATGACCTAATTGACACGGTTATTGGGTAAAAGAACCTAAGTGGCGCAGTTCTTATTTAACTATAACTAAACATATTTAATTATAATTGCTCCATTTTAACAACGTTTCCACTACAAGAACAAAGTAATGTATATTAAGTAGCCTAATGCCTATTACAATGTAGTAACGCGCATGAGCAATAAGCCGGTGTAGTAAATATAGTATGTTTCACGCAAAATAAACAGCAATGACATTATGATATAGTTCCGTAAGAAAACAGCCTAAAATTGTAAATAATCTTTTTTTAAATATTTTGTGCGGGTGAGTATGTCTTAATTGGATAGTAAGGTGTGTAATAGAAGAAAAAAATGTTCAAAAATCGTTATTTGAAAAACAACATATACTGCATAAATACCAAGCTGACTGCTATGGTGAAATGAGGAAGTTATACATTCGTTTTCTGTACAGATTCGGGATGACGACCATTTTTAGTCATTTGAGCGGTTTTTGCTGCGTAACGAACCAGTCCGAAACTATTGCCAACATTTGGAATGCTAGAGTGCTAATAAATAAGTTAATATGTTGGCCCTGTATGAGTTGCTGATTTGGGTCTTACCATAATTGCCATCCCAATAACTCATTTTCTGATATTAGTCTAGGCTAATAAGAAAATGAATAGCCTAGTTAAGAATATTTCAACAAAATTGCACTGTAGGCCTAAGAATAAAATTAAACAACAGGTTTGCTGTCTAAATTAGTTCTGTAGACTTCTATGACTATTAGGCCTACCTCACAATGCATTCGTTTCTATTAAAATATTTCAAATATGACTGTTAAAATACACCCAAGTAGAATATTTTCGAATTAACAGATAAACCTATGATTAATTAAGTGAATAGTAAGCTAATTCTGTTTTAGGTCTACATAGGCCTATATAGGCTACTTTCCAACTAAGCTAACTTTATTAACTTTAAAAAATTATCATTTAGGCCTATAATTATGAGATACAGGACTACCTAATGTAATCTAGTCATAAATAGGTTACAATTGTAATTTAACTGTTTATATAATCGAGCTGTACAGACTGAACTGTATTCAGTTTTGTATTGACAAATAGAAAATTATTTAGCCTACGAGATTAGGTAAACCTTAACATAAGCAAAGAAATAATTTACAAATAAATAAGAAACGTAAAAATACTCTATAAAAAAGGAATCGTTCTGCTACTAAAACTGTATACTTTAACAGCTAATCAGTACAAGAAATGCGTATTATTTTACCTCTGTTTAAGATCATAACCTCAAAACGTTGTTCAACGTTTTTCTATCACACATGTTGCTAACCTATAACAAGATTTTCATAATATATTCACAACTCAAAACAACATACACAAACACAGATGAACTAACACTCACGAATTGAAATTCATGCATTAAAACATCAAGACGTTAATATTTAAAGTCCAGCCACTAAAATTTGTAACGAATTTTATTTAAACTAGTTGTTTGTTGAGTAGAAGCTTACTGCGCATGACCAATGCCACTGCTGCCCTAGTGAAGTTCTTGGAAATTAATTATTGTAGCCAATGTCTATTATTTCCCCACCACTTTCATTCGCATGTCGTGTCTTTACAAATCAAGTAGGGCTTTGGCCTAAAATTTATAGAGATGATGTAAGTCTCGCTAGTTATTTTTCTCAAAATTTTGAGTTTCTATTTATATTTTGTAGAGTTTTCTACTGCTAAATTTGAGGTTATCGAAACAATTTATTTTGATAACATAGCCTTGATAAATTTAAACAAAAATAAAATAATTACCATATTCGCCATTGACGTACAATTTTACGATTTAATTTTCTTATATGCTTTTTTGATTTTTTCGCTCGTATACTTGTTTAAATTTTGCTCTTGGCTTATTTTACAACAGTATTTTATACAGAACAGTATAAATAAATTATTAAAAATTCTCTCAACACTCTTTTAATAATTTTGATAAAATCAATTCAAATAAATGTTAATAAATATGGTAACACATTATCTAAAAATAACAGATTTTGTCGCCCCGTACAAAATACGTAAATGAAGAAAGAATGGTTAGGCTAATATTAAAAAACTGATCTTCACAGATTTTCCCAAAAGATATTTTCAATTTAAAGTTTCTGTAAGTCGAAAATAGTTTGTCCTTCTGTGTTTGGGTTTACGCACATCGATAAAAATGGAATTAACCATTACAAGCAAATGCTTACCATAAATTCGGATAAAAAAAACACTAATAAATGATATATGTTTTCTCAAAATCGGTTTTAACGAATTTTAACTTATATAAATTTACTGAAATGTAGTCCTTAAGTACCCAAACAGAACACTGATCGCTATATTCTCAAAAAATCCGTTTCTACTTTTTTCTAAGCTAGAAAACTAGTACAATTTCTCAAAATAGGTTCATCAGATTTTGCTAAAATTTCAGCCTGCCTGCCTACCTTCAACACTGGTCTTCTTTCATGTTCTGCTTATACTACAACCTATGAAACCTTTTCATCTTCTTTGCACGTGCCAATCCCCACTTCAGTTTTCAAAAAGTCTTAAATTCCCTTATTTTCGCCTTGGCGTTAACATGTGCATAAATTAGCATTTAAATTTGTCAAAATCGGTTGAAAATATGGAAATAAATTTGACGGCGGTCGAGGTTCATTTTTCATATTTTCGATAAAAAATTGCAGTGGTAATTTTTGCGGATTTCAATTCTGCTTACGAAGGTGAAATCAGATATTCAAAAAGGAATCCGCCTCCGTCATACCAGCGAGACAGCTGCGCGCCGCGATCGGTACTCCTGGACCGGATCCAGTGATAATGTTTATGTTTTCAGTATATAAATGTTTACATTTCCGTAAATAGCTTAGTTTGCTTAGAACAAGCAATGCTGACTCGAAGTGTATTACAAAAAGCAAATAGTTAAAACCAGTTTACTGCGCTGAGTACAAATGCTTTTAACTCGATTAAACGTTGCTGTTTTAATGCGTACTGACTAGGCTACAGAATTATATCCAACGTCAAAGCGGCTACACTGCCTTCCTTGCTCCTAATTAGGCTACATAGCCTACGTAGTAATGAATTTATTAACTTATCTTGTGTTACTGTCTTTAGCAAGATATAAATGTCTTAGACCGTTCTATACTTTTATTAGGCACTAGCAGTGCCTGCAATAACAATAAACGTTTGTGAGCATGAGATAAGCCGTTACAATAATTCTCTTTTTGTTTCTAAATTAAAATAGTTATTAAAAATGGCGCTAGATGGTGTAGTGTGTAATTTTCATTTACGATTTAAATCTACAAAAATTTAAAAATCTATTTTCGAAATGTTACCCTAGTATCTTCTGTCCTACGATAAAATTTTCAGATCTCTGCATGTCATAAATGTTTCTGTAAATCGCGCACAGACGAGTACACACATCCGCTAACATTTTTCTTTATTAATTAATATAAAAGAAGATATAATGTAGAGTGCTTCATTAAGGATAAAATAGGAGCGTTGTAAAAGGATAATGGCTACAGTTTTGACCTTTATGCAGGTTCGAGCCCAGTTATTACCATTACCTTTTCCAAGATCTCTCATCGTCATTAGCCCAACGCGATAAGTATGCAGTCGAAGTAACTTTATTTTCTTGTTCCTAATTACGTGCGTAGAACTGCATTCATATTAACAAATCTTGCATTAATTTCATTGACAAGTCTAACCAATATCGTCATCAAATACTTCAGTTGTATTGTACTTTTACTTGCGAATTTCCGTTTGAAAAAGGGAAACCCGCGACCTTGAAATAAGCACCCGATTACTTTTTGAAGGTCGTTTTTTGTGTGTTTTAGCACTCAAGCGTTTGAAATTTCGTTCAAACTCAGCACAACAATCGATACTGGTAGTATGTTGGAAAAGTTCGTCACCCAGAAAAAGCCGTTCAACCTCATCACAATGGCAGTTATTAACAAATATAAAAGACAACTATTTACCTCATACTGTTTTTGAAAATTCATTTTCACCAATAAAATTACAGTTAGATGAATATAACGAAGGTCAGGGTTAATTTTAGTATTTCCATTGTACAACTTGATTATGTTGGTACTATTTTTTTAAAATTAAAAAAAAACAAGTTATTGTTACGTGATTTGATATTGTTATTTTTGGAAAATCGTTTGCATTACTTCCCGCTATTTAACAGAGTAATGAAATGAGTGTTCGTAAAATCTACTTAAGGTTAATGTAAATCCTAAAGGATTTTTAAATACTGACCAGAATTTCTAAACAACCCTTAGGCGTTAGAGATAGGGAAAGTTTTATTCTACGTCGGCCAAAACAACCCTTTACTAAGGCACAGCAGTACATTAAGCCGGACACCGTATACAAGGGTGGAAGTATTAAATCCACCCCTACACGGGGCTGCACACGTTGCCCATTGCCCAGTGTTAATCTAATCAGCTAGCACAGAAGAATAAAATGCAACGAGACATTCTGTCCTACTGTACAACAGAATCTACTTTATAAAATATTTCACAAACTGAATTGAAACTTGCTTCTGGGCTTGCTTTTAGACTAAAAAATCCTGCATAAACTTCCTCACATAATGTTATTTCCTGCAAAAGTCTTTCTCATACCTGTCAACATTTTAAAAGAAAAATTAAAATATACAAATGTTACATTGATATTTCCTGTTCATTTTTATTAAATTTTTTATGCAAGATTTATAACTGTAATCAATGTAGAAGTCTCTATCGAACACATTTGGTGTCAAAACAAACTGAAAATCCGGTGTAACATGTAGTATAACGCCAGTATTTTATGCCGGTTGTATTAATGAGGACGAGGGATTAGCGTAAACGATAAGGGAAAAGTAACGGGAGTAACTGTAGCTCGAACTAAGAACCTTGAGGTGCGCAGTTTAGAGACGCAGCAAAATGACCGATGCCTTAGCCACATCGATCATCTGCTATGGACAAAATAAATACTCCAAAAGCCTAAGTGTTAACAAATTGTGCTAAAATTTCAGCCTTTAAAGAAGATCCTTAAGTCATATCCGAATGGATTTTGAGAATGTGTGCCGATTATTTGGTTTTTTTATATAGCACAAAACGGCATCCGTGTACAATACTACATGACAAAAGTATGTTGTACTGAAGAACACTATGTTTATCGTTCAATAATTTCATGAAATAGTTTATTGAAAAACGTGATTGTAACACAAAGCCGCTATCTTTGGGGTATTTACCTTTGCTCTCCGGTATGCAGTAGCTTAAACTACCCCCAGGTCCGCATTGTTATGCCACCCTTGCAACCCTTTCTGCCAGAAACACGGTACAACACGCTCAGAGCGAAAACAGTACGTGCGGTAGAACAGTGAACGCAACTCTATCGCTATGTATAATAACTATTTCAAAACAAAGATACAGCAAATCCAATAAAATTATATAGCATTTATTCTTGGAAAATGAAAAATCCAAACAAACTTTTATGTATTAAAATAATCCCTGCACAAAGCTATTTCGATGAATTAGTCTGGAATTTGGGAAGTTACCGACAGAAGCGAAGTTTTGTTAACCCATTGGAATTCAGTAGTTTACACTAAGATTATGTGCAATAATAAAAGCAAGTAACCTACCAATTTTATCCTACATAATGTTGTAATTGTTAACACATACTTAGCCAACACTTTTAACACTATATTAACATTTTTTATGTTTATATATTTACACTATGTACATTTTGTTTCCTTTTCAAAAATTTGTCCGACTATGATAAATTTCAAAACAATTTTCCAAATGCAAAGGAACACTACATTTTTTGCACTGGTAAATTGTTTCAGACCTTTTTCCTTTTGCAGTACATACTTCACACTTTCTAGATGGCCTTGCTTTGCTTGTTGGGTGGATTTTCCCTATTAAAAGTCACCAGAATTTTAGTTATATTTGGATTAGAAGTCCACTGCCAATCATTTACTTGTAGGTTATGTGTAATATTGTCTGCAATTAGGCCTATTTTCACAGATCTCATCATCACTGTTATCACTATCACTACTGTCATTTTCAACAATAACTTCTTGCTCTTCATTATCACTAATCTCACAACTACTTTCATTAAAAATATCCCCAGCAAACTCACTAAATGCACTCGAAGAAATAAACAATTCCTCATGAGAAGCCATGTTTCTACAACTGTCAAATTCGTACACAACTTCACAAATAAACTGCCGGAAATTAACGAGTAACAACGGAAATAAACGAAGGAAAAATATCTCATAGATTGAAAATAGATTTATATTTCTATATTCGACTTTTAGGCTAGAAACATACGGCAAAGAGATCAGTGAAGTAGAGGACGGATATTGCCCGTCTTTAGTACTTAAGCCATTGAGAGAGAAGGACGGGCAATATACGTCTTTCGTTACCAATGGGTTAATGATAACTTTGCTGAATATATAATTAGTTTGACGATATGAGTTAATGAGTCGTAGTTGATGGCTGGAGCACCAACGTGCAATTTTTATTATTTCACATTAAAAAAATTAAAATATAAAAATGTTACGTTGATATTTCCTGTTCATTTTTATTAAATTTTAGGAAAATCATTAAACTCAGAGAGCAAGATTTATAACTGTAATCAATGTAGCAGTCTCTATCGAACACATTTGGTGTTAAAACAAACTGAAAATCCGATGTAACATGTAGTATAATTTGTTTATTTAAAACAATAAAAGTTTCGTAGTAGTTCAGTCATCAAGTATGATTCGCTGACTCAGGCCGAATAGAAAATGAAAAATTCAAACAAACTTTTATGCATTAAAATAATCCCTACACGAAGCTATTTCGCTGAATTAAAAAAGTACACGTGTGGAACTTGGGGAGTTACCGACAGAAGCGGAGTTTCGTTAATGATATCTTTGCTAAATATATGATTGAAGATATGTTTACAAATATCTTGTTTTGTTTAAATAAATAAATACGTGAACCTACCTTAGATATTATTTACTGTAGTTATAGTAAAAGATCAGTTGTTTTATATTAATTCGTAACGATCAGCTGATTGCGTTGAACAGCTGATAGGCTATAATAAGTTTCAGGTTGTGTTATTAAAAACTAGCAAAATTAACAACAATTATTATAAACGTTTATACTAATTTCGATTGTATTATAAACGGTTAGAACGTGCACGTGTTCTTCAACTAAGGAAAAATACCGAAACCAAAGCAACACAACGTTTTCGTATAATATGCGCGTATTTTTTATCGAAAATGAGGAATAAAAAGAAAGAGGGAAATAGAGAAATGAAATTCGTTTGCTCCTTCTTTCTGTATTTCCGTTACTTTCTTCCGTTCGGCAGACTTTTTTTTCTATTCACTCCACTCGCCAAAGCTAACATTTAAAACTTTGCTTTAAAGAAAGTAGCATTAAAAATAATACATAAACTAATATTTTATCATTTTACATTGACAATCCCTGAACACAAATCGGAAAATTTCGAGTGATAATTTATATAAATTTAAACGCTGATTACGATGATGTTATCGTATTTCCAAAAAGTATAGAATGAATGTTATGAATTTACCTTGTCACGTAGGAATAGCCAACGCCTTGGTCACCGGTTCAGTTCAGCTAACACCAACCATAAACTCGAATCTACGCTAAATCCCAGAACTTCTTTCCCGGCTTTTAACAGCTTAGTCTGTGAACCAAGTCAACAAATCTACCGTCCTTATTTCGTTCGCAGAGTACGCGCAATCTCGAATCGGATGTTCGTAAGGCTCACATTTCAGTCGATCGCACTATCGCGCATCTTCCATAAACACCAGTTTCACTCTGATTGATGCGTTCTTTTCCTAATTACACATTATTTTCTGACAGATTTATTACCCTTGGCGTAAAACGAAGTGTGCCTACAGGTTACAACTCCTTGTTCGACAGAACATCGTGGAAGGAAACGCCAAAGACTCTATACTAATGCAACCAGCCAACACTACTAATGCACCAGCTTGTTTGAAATGAAGGACGAGACAACCACATCACCTTCCACTCAAAATCCGACTTCTTATTTCAACAACCATCAATCCAAACTGGAAAACTCTTCTCCGACTAGCATAATTACCAGAATATCAAGACGTATTCTACTCTACGGGACTGCGATACATTCATTTAACACAAAAACAAAATAACCGAATTCGATTGTTTCAAATGCGGCAATTACCACAAAGTCAGGACATCTTCTACTCTACGGCACTGCGACACATTCATTTAACACAAAAACAAAATAACCGAATTCTTCTATTTCAAATGCGGCAATTACCACAAAGTCAGGACATCTTATACTCTACGGTATTGCGACGCATTCATTCAAAACGAAAACCAAATAACCGAATTCGTTTGTTTCAAATGCGGCAATTACCACAAAGCCAGGACATCTTCTACTCTACGGGATTGCGAAACATTCATTCAAAACGAAAACCAAATAACCGAATTCGATTGTTTCAAATGCGGCAATTACCACAAAGTCAGGACATCTTCTACTCTACGGCACTGCGACACATTCATTTAACACAAAAACAAAATAACCGAATTCTTTTATTTCAAATGCGGCATTACCACAAAGTCAGGACATCTTATACTCTACGCTATTGCGACGCATTCATTCAAAACGAAAACCAAATAACCGAATTTGATTGTTTCAAATGCGGCAATTACCACAAAGCCAGGACATCTTCTACTCTACGGGATTGCAACATATTCATTTAACACGAAAACAAAATAACCGAATTCGTTTGTTTCAAACGCGGCAATTACTACAAAATCAGGATATCTTCACTCTATGGAACTGCGACACATTCATTTAACACAAAAACCAAATAACCGAATTTGATTGTTTCAAATGCGGTAATTATCACAAAGTCAGAACATCTTTTACTCTACGGCACTGCGACACATTCATTTAACACAAAAACCAAATAACCGAATTTGATTGTTTCAAATGCGGCAATTACCACAAAGTCAGGACATCTTATACTCTACGGGATTGCGACATATTCATTTAACACGAAAACAAAATAACCGAATTCGTTTGTTTCAAACGCGGCAATTACTACAAAATCAGGATATCTTCACTCTATGGAACTGCGACACATTCATTTAACACAAAAACCAAATAACCGAATTTGATTGTTTCAAATGCGGTAATTATCACGAAGTCAGAACATCTTTTACTCTACGGCACTGCGACACATTCATTTAACACAAAAACCAAATAACCGAATTTGATTGTTTCAAATGCGGCAATTACCACAAAGTCAGGACATCTTATACTCTACGGGATTGCGACATATTCATTTAACACGAAAACAAAATAACCGAATTCGTTTGTTTCAAATGCGGCAATTACTACAAAATCAGGACATCTTCTACTCTACGGGACTGCGACACATTTATTCAAAACGAAAACCAAATAACCGAATTCGTTTGTTTCAAATGAGGCAATTACTACAAAATCAGGACATCTTCTACTCTACGGGACTGCGACACATTTATTCAAAACGAAAACCAAATAACCGAATTCGTTTGTTTCAAATGCGGCAATTACTACAAAGTCAGGACATCTTCTACTCTACGGGATTGCGACACATTCATTCAAAACGAAAACCAAATAACCGAATTCGTTTGTTTCAAATGCGGCAATTACCACAAAGTCAGGACATATTCTATTCTACGGAGACTACGACACATTCATTTAACACAAAAATAAAATAACCGAATTCGATTCTTCCATCACGTAAGGATGGAAGAAGCATGTTTATACAAGAAGGATGTTTATATACAAGCATGTATAAAGAGAAAATCTAAATATTTTACCAATGTCGTTGCAACAAATTTTGGGATAAACTTCCACAGATTAAAAACAACCATAAGCTTCCATTACTATAATATGTGTACCGAATGAACCCTACACTTCTTACGAAACATCCACATCCATTCCACCGCATCACTATACAATAAAATCGTATACACTGTATATTGTATATTTTTGTATAATTCACTCGTACAGCCGTAACACTTGCACAGACACGGAACAACCCTGGTTGGTCGCAGCTGTTACATCCCTCTCCCCCACATCTCACCGCACAAAGTTTTCGTCCCTTTTTCATTGATTTTACCCGGAGTAACTCATTGCCAAGTAGGATATTAAGTGATCCGAGTATGCACGGCAGACAAGTAAAACTAATCAGGGCACGCAGCTGTGTCGCTAATGTGATAGAGACATTGACGGTAATGCAAAACTGACAACAAAGTCATTCATCTTTTCCAAAATCTTATAAAATGTTTTAAATCTGATACTACTATAATATTTAGCGTTAAACTCCGAATTCATCAGCATTTTAAACTTTCGAAACCACTTCGACTGATTTTGTTCAGTGACCAGGTGAGCCAAGCTATTACCAAAGTACATTTCTGTGCAAAGTTTTAAGAAATTCAAACCGAAATTACGAAGCCTTCACTGTGTCAGATGTTCTTGTTGATAGAAGTGGCGTTAGAAAGATACTGTCTTCGTTATGTACAAAATATCATAAACCTTTATTTGCATATATAAATTGTCGTGAAATGGGCAAAGCGTACTTCGCAACATTTCAAACGCAAGTTTATATTATGTCTTACTGAGCTTTATTCAAATTAGATCCTCTGTTTATGGACAGTTTTTTTCGGGAAAAAAATATTTTCTTTTATTAAACCTAACAAATTCTCAGTCAAAGATAAAGTGATACAACACTTGCAAAAGTAATTGAATACTTGCACATGTACGTTGCCCCGTAAACTACAAGAAAAACTTCAATAAACAAAGTTCGTTGTAAAACGTTGATTTCGGTTGAGTTGAGAAAAGTTTAAATTTTCTAAATACACTTTATTGAAAGTTTTATCAGATTGAAAGGAAAATACCTTTCTAATATGAACGTACCGTTAAAACGCGTTTTAGAGATGCGGATTTCACGGTACCGGGACTGGATCTGAACCGTAACTGTTGCTCCAAAAGCGGATTTTCCAAAATGAACTTGCTTAGAATATACGGTAATAGTTTCCAATATGGTTGTTTTAAACGCAAAATGTAGGCCAAATATACGCCGTGTTTATTTTTACTTGTAAATTAGTAGGCCTATCGACCGATGAAATTTAAACCTGATTGTTTTGCTGTCATCCGTTTTCCGTGCCGTCTGTTCTGCCGCGACGCGGACTAGACAGCGCCCATTAACTCAGAAAACACCGTACAAACTACGAGGGCTATTCAGAAAGTAGATTACGTTTTTGGATAAAAAAAAATTAAGTACAGGAAAAAAATTGTATTATATACATTTGAAAGAGGAACTAAAATACTATTTTTCGACATAATCGCCAAACAAATTTAGACATTTGTCATATCGGTGAACTACATTTGAAATTCCCGTGTCGTAGAATTCCGCCGCCTGTGACGCCAGCCAGTCAGTCACGCCCGCGCGGAGATCTGCGTCGTCATCGAAAGCGCTGTGTTGCAAGCCAAGTCTTCATCTTCGGGAATAAGTGGAAATCACTAGGTGCCAGGTCCGGACTGTAGGGTGGATGAGGAAAATCTCCCACTTGAAGGCCGTCAAGACGTCTTTTGTTCGATTTGCCGTGTGATGGCGGGCATTGTCGTGCAAAAACAACACTTTGCACTCAGTTTTCCTCTCCGCTTGTTCTGGATAGCTCGTCTTAAAAAGGTATTGCCAAACATTACGAAACTTAAGACGAGCTATCCAGAACAAGCGGAGAGGAAAACTGAGTGCAAAAGTGTTGTTTTTGCACGACAATGCCCGCCCTCACACGGCAAATCGAACAAAAGACGTCTTGACGGCCTTCAAGTGGGAGATTTTCCTCATCACCCTACAGTCCGGACCTGGCACCTAGTGATTTCCACTTATTCCCGAAGATGAAGACTTGGCTTGCAACACAGCGCTTCGATGACGACGCAGATCTCCGCGCGGGCGTGCCCGACTGGCTGGCGTCACAGGCGGCGGAATTCTACGACACGGGAATTTCAAAGCTAGTTCACCGATATGACAAATGTTGGCGATTATGTCGAAAATAGTATTTTAGTTCCTCTTTCAAATGTATATAATACAATTTTTTCCTGTACTTAGTTTTTTTTTTTATCCAAAAACATAATCTACTTTCTGAATAGCCCTCGTATTACTTGTAGCGTATGATTTCAGATTAACGTGTTCAATGCTCAAACAAAAAACTACTTTTAATTCGTACTCTACTCACCCACACTGCCAACGGTTGAGCGGCGAAAAAAATCTTTCTAAAGTGTTTGGTGAATTTTACAAATCTACAAATTCCATAAAGTGTTTGGTAAATTTTGTTGAGGTCTATAAATTCAAAAATACATACAATATAAAAAATTGGCAGTCGCGGGACTGGCCGACAGAAGTGAAAACTGAAATAAATGAAACCGAATGAATATATATAGATTTATATTTTAATTCATTATTAGAATATTTACTTAAAATTCATTATAAGAAAGAAGTCCTGCAAGGATAATTTGTACATTAATTACAAATTCATTTTTTTAATTTATTTTTTTATTTTTTAATTTTTTATTTATTTAAAAAAACACACGATGGGCTACAAAAGTCCAGTACAAATAAAAACAATATAATTGTATTTATAATACAATTAATATAAATATATACATTATGGTATTAATTGATATGTACTGATTTATATTTCAAAACAAATTTACGTAAAATTCACTATAAGAAATAGGTCCTCTAAGTATAACATTAATTATTAAGTAATATTTTTAAAATTCTTTTTATATTCTTCTTCTTTTCTGCTACGATTATTGTCACTATGTTCAGTATAATAACTTGCCTTCCCTAGCTTCGTCAATTCTACTTTCGTTGACGCGTTTCAGAGAACCTCCATCATCAAAAACTATGTCTACACTGGTCACCAATATTATGGCTCGTTCTATTTGTAATTTTCTAAAGCTATTATTATACGAGGTAGAGCTAGAAAATTATAAATAGGACGAGCCATAATATTGGTGACCAGTATAGATATAGTTTTTGAAGATGGAGTTTCTCCGAAACGCGTCAACGAAAGTAGAATTGACGAAGCTAGGGAAGGCAGATTATTATACTGAACATAGTAATATTTTTTATTTATACACTAAGTAATATTTTTTTATTTATACACATTTTTCGACATATTTTCATATTTATTTAATTATAAAAAGACATGATGGGCTGCGCAATCGCAGAACCAACAAATACGACTTATTTGGCATAATAATATAATGAATATGCATAAAACACCGTATTTACATGGATTTTGATGTAAACATTATTTTCATTAGTTACATCATCATTGTTGTTAATTCCATCGATTTCATAGTTCACATATACACTAATACAAATATTACACGCGTACTGCAACCTCGGACTCAGGGGAGTCTCAGCGTGCAGCAGCTCACAGCTATATTCAATTGATATGACTCACCGTATACAGGTTTTGCGTGACGCGAGCTCAATGCTTTTTACCCACCCAAAAAGTGCTAAACGTGCCTCAAAAAGTTTTCACTTAAGAAATCTGAAAATCATTTTTTTTTAACTCAAACTAGGATCGATTCGAGGTTTTTCTGACTAACATCTCTCTATCGAAATTAGAGGTGAAAACTGGGACATAGCCTAAACCGTTTACGTGTCAAAAGAGCTCAGAATCAGCTGTCATCTCAAACAGTTCGGAATCAACTAAACATATCTGTAATCGGATGTAGTCGACTTCTATATTTTATTTAATTTCGGGCCGGCATAACACAAGTTCTGCCAAACTTCATAACGATCCAGATTGTTAATGTAAGCGACACAAGCGACTCATAGAAAGACGTATTAAATTGCTTAATTGTAGTCAAAGGAAATGTTCCTTACGATACATCAACGGACAAACGATTTGGTTCCACTTAAAACCTAACGTTATCGTGTTAGAAATAACACTGTACCCGAAGTTTTGATCTAATACCGTTTAAACGTTAGAGGTGTCGTCCAATAATTTAACGTAGTCCTACAATTAGACAGACGATCGCTTGATTGTTCCACAACAAATGACCCATATAGGTTAATCAATAGCCCTAAAGTGAGCAGAGAGCGGGAAATAGCTCTAAAGCCTACTGAATAGCTCCACCAGTACTAATATGCTTGTTTGCTATTTGCTGGCATTACTCTCACGTAGGCTTCAATCGGAATGGCGTATGAATGAAAATGATTCATGGAAAAACCTACTGAACATAATCAGCTGACGTTTTGCACAAATACGCCAAAACTCTGTTGATATTAACCACATAATGATTGAAAATTCACGTTAATTAATTTGATAGGTAACCTGCAGTGATTGTATATTGATTGAAAATTCACGTTAATTAATTTGATAGGTAACCTGCAGTGATTGTATATTGATTGAAAATTCTCGTTAATTAATTTAATAGGCAACCTGCAGTGATTGTGTAATGATTGAAAATTCACGTTAATTAATTTGATAGGTAACCTGCAGTGATTGTATATTGATTGAAAATTCTCGTTAATTAATTTGATAGGTAACCTGCAGTGATTGTATATTGATTGAAAATTCTCGTTAATTAATTTGATAGGTAACCTGCAGTGATTGTATAATGATTGAAAATTAATTATACAATTAATTACAATACGTTAATTAATTTGATAAGCAACCAGCAGTGATTGTGTAATGATTGAAAATTCACGTTAATTAATTTGATAGGTAACCTGCAGTGATCGTATATTGATTGAAAATTCTCGTTAATTAATTTGATAGGTAACCTGCAGTGATCGTATATTGATTGAAAATTCTCGTTAATTAATTTGATAGGTAACCTGCAGTGATCGTATATTGATTGAAAATTCTCGTTAATTAATTTGATAGGTAACCTGCAGTGATCGTATATTGATTGAAAATTCACGTTAATTAATTTGATAGGTAACCTGCAGTGATCGTATATTGATTGAAAGTTCTCGTTAATTAATTTGATAGGTAACCTGCAGTGAATGTATATTGATTGAAAATTCACGTTAATTCATTTTATATGTAACTTGCAGTGATTATATATTGATTGACAATTCACGTTAATTAAGTTGACAGGCAACATGCAGTGATCATTAATGATTGAAAATTTATATTAAGTTATAGATAACCTGCAGTGATAGTATAATGATTGAAAATTTATATTAAGTTATAGATAACCTGCAGTGATAGTATAATGATTGAAAATTTATGTTGATTAAGCTGGCAGACAAGCAATCTACACAACACTTAGGATGCAATAACATTGCACAAACTTTCTTGTTTACGTTATTTATTTTAAAAAAATCAAATGTATTATTAACAAATATACATAAAATAGGAAACATTTCTTACAATCGGTTCATGCGTCATATAAACGAAGATTCATAGAGCAAGTAAGTGCAGCAAATTTAAAAGTAATTTGTTTCTACTTTTCGATAAACGTGGAATCGATGTTTTTGGAGACAACACATTACCTACATCGTTTTAGTTCAATAAATACAGATAATGCTGATTTTAAGAAGCATCTTGTCAGAATTGTATATATATTTTACTATAAAAAAAACTTACACACATTTTAAGTGGTTTTTTATTAAATAAAAAAAATTGAAGTTGGTACATTTAGGAAAATTCTTATAGAGTGGCGAAATAAAACTACCGTCCTCTTCATCAATAACCTTATCAGCGGTAAAATAGGTGGCAGTTCGCTAGAACTTGGATCTGTACGTCGGTTCGAATCTAGTTACTAACGTTACATCGGTCTTAAATTGCGTAACAAAACTAAAACACCGTAACGCTCAACGAAACAATTTTTTTTTTTTTTTTTTTATTTATTGTATTTGTTGTTACAAATAAAATTACAAATAACAAACAAAACAAATTAATCATCTTGACCAATCCCAATAAGATCGACTAAAGATTTATCTCTCTTTTGAATCACATTTGTAGGGTTGACACTAGTATCTAGTCCCTTCACTTTTAAACACCGGATCTCTATAGCATCAAATCATGAGGTTTGATATCAAACAATTATTAACAAGTAAAACAAATTAACAAGTGTGAAAAATATTGAAAACGGTTGTACAAAATTGAAAATACGTCAAAGTTGGTGTTCGTCGATCAGGTTGGGCTATAGAGCGGGAACAAATAGAATTAGCGGTTGAAAGACAAAAAATAATAAGGTTTGAGAGGCCCGTTTATCCTGTTATACAAGTTACGTAATACTGTACTGTATAGACGATCAATCATACGATTAGCTGAAGGGTGTATTGTGTTAGGGGAGGTGTTATTTATCATCCTATGTGACAAGGTGAGGTGAGGTCGCTTGGTCGTTATGTAAAATTGTAAATTCAAAGAATATTTTCATGTCACTTTTATTATCTACGCTTTCGATTTAATTAGGTGAACGGTAACGCCACTGGTGAAACAATCGTAAAGGAATAATTCAAAACAATAATAATCGCTGCATTTTTTTTTGTGTGTTTAACGTCCGACTATTGTGCACACTTGGGCTAATGCAGACGATGGGATGATTTATAGCGTATGAAAATGCCAAGCCCTCGCCGGGAATCGAACCCGGGTCCTCGGGATGAAAGCTTAGTACGCTATCCACTAGAACACCGAGGAGACGCAGGTATGTCGCTTAGTGAGATTGTTTAAAAAAAAATTGTTTTCGTTTTACCAAGACCTTTTGATGGCAAACTGACATTTGAGGAGGAAGACCGTGTGTTGGGAAACTCTGGAGACTTAATATGCTATATAGATGGTTCCAAGACAAAGACAGGCAATGGTGATGGTGCACACTGCCTGAGACCAGGGTTGAAGAAAGTTATTACACTGGGAAAGCATGCAAAAGTATTTCAGGCTGAAGTAGTGGCTACTAATGACTGTGTTCAGGAAAATTTGAGACAGGCTTTCAAAAAGACTCGTGTTTATATTTATACCGATAATCAGACAAGAATCAAAGCATTTCCGGGTCCGATAATTCGGTCCAAACTTGTCTGGGAGTGTTGGGGGAAACTCAGTGTTATATCCCTGGGTAACCGGGTTACTCTTCACTGGGTTCCGGAGCATTAGTTAAGCGAGTTGTGAGTAATAAGGAGGCAGTGCGACTAACTAGTCTGGGATCTGCATCTGAGTGTATCGGACCCGAGTTTGTCAATGGCTGGATCTGCTGGATTAACTAACAGTTACTACTAAATTAAGTGCAATAAATTGCTAAAGGAAATGGTGTCACTACCACGAGGGTTTACCACCATCCCCACTTAACAGAAGAAGATCAAAGAAGAAGACAGACATCTACTATCCAACACCACCACTACCCCCACGAATCCAACACCTTCTCGTGCACCCAGGGATGACCCTAGGGGTCCCCCGGGGGGCTTGAGCACGAACCCGTGGTACCAGTATGGCAAAATACCTTAAGGCCTGGACTGGTCACTGGGGATTAACTAACATCAGGCAAGATGGAATTACCTTCATGGGCATTCCCTCAGCAAGCGCCTCTTAAGACAAGTTCTTCATGAAGGACTTAAACGGGCGGCCGACATCTTGAGCAGAACACAACTCAGACAAATAATGGAGCTCATTACACAGTAGAGTGGTCTGAGAATGCACATGAACAAGATAGCTATGCACCACAGGGAAACCGTGTGCAGGAAAGAGTAGGAAACTGCAGGACACATAATTCATATGGCTGTTTATAGCCAGAGGCTAAGAGTTTGTGGTTTCCAGTACTCTAGGATCCTCCAGCAGGATAAGATATTGGATTGTTGGAACTTACTAAGGGCACCAATCGGCTGTACTAGTTATTACTCAAGAGGATTAGTTGCACAATAGGTCCATTTATCGCTATTATTAGGGTTGTACAAACCTTTCCTCTAGTTTCTAATTTATCTGATAACTTTCTATTACACCATTATTGTTAACGTTAAAAACTGTATAATTTAGGTTTTAATTTTTTCAAAAAACAATGGATATAAAAATATGAACTCTGACCGTCGCCAGTATAATATTTCGGATTTCCATAACAGAATTTTAAAATCTAAAACTCTACAGTTTACACAATTGTAATGCCAATTACGATGGTGGATTCACTTTTTCAAAAAAAAATGTGATATAAACTAGTTACGTTCTTTTTTTAAATTTTGTTAGACTGCCATTTTGAAACTTAAACTAATTTTTTGCGTAACTAACGTCTACAAGCTCTTAACGAAATCGATTTTACAGCAACTTTCCAATGAAAATTCGCTAAAAAACACAAATACTTTTGTGTTAAACCAGCAATGTGAAAAAATAGTTTATTCTGAAAGAACTTAACCGAATGGCGGCTAGCATAGATTTTCCCGGTTCAATGAAAACAGTATCTTTTCAATTTAAAATTTGTTACTTTGATTAAAGCAGTAAATCATGAATGTTCAGAACTTATTTTAAGAAAGTTCTTTCTTCCTGTAGAGGTTCCTGTAGAGGCGGGAGGGAGGGATTGTAAAATTTCCCCGGGTTTTCGTTTATTTCCCAAACGTAGTTTACTACAGTACGTTGTGTTACAAAATAAATAAGTCTTACGAATGTCGAAGTTTTATTTTTTCGATTTATTCCCGACCCGTAAATTTATTTTATTTTCAAATCCGCACCGATCCGAGTCGTACAACTTTAGCGTTTCGCTTAAGATAGCTCACAGATAATACCATTAAAAAAAAGACGCACACGTGTCAAAATGGTTATATTTGAACTACATTTCATCAAAATCGTCATTATTGATTTCAAAAAAATCAGATAATTATATATTTTTGAATTTTTCAGAAAAAATGTTTGAAACGAAAAAATATCATCGAAAACAGTTTCCAAATGAATTTACAAACGCATGCGCACTCACAAGAGTACATTTAAAGCTACAATATGGGACCATAATAAGTACTCTATGTCCATTAAAATATCTGATTACATTTCAGTAATTAGGTACAATTATCTTCAGTACAATTATCTTATAAAATTCCCCTATTTTAATGCGATTGGATTGTTCCAGGTGGTTAAGCACTTGTCAGTTTTCTACGTCTGAACTTACGCAGTTCAATGACGTAGGTTCGAGACTGGAGTTAGTATTGAAAACTTCACCCTTGCCGATAACGCCAATCCATCGACTTCTTTAGTCTAACTGGCGTACATTTAAAATATGAACGTTAAGCCAAGAAAATGTATATCCTCAATATATTTTTACGTTAACCATTCCGATTAGTTTTGTACAAAAAATAAGGAACTGCGTTATTGAAACTACATGCATGGGATACTTTTAGGTTCATCAGAACATATGGTTTACCAGTGAAATTTCATGCCTCATAATTTTTCATTTTTAGGCATTACAATAAAATAAAACCGACTTAAAACCGATAAAACAAAATTCCAGGAGTAGTATTCCTGTGAGAGTGCAGCGCAATGCAGGCAATTGTGTGTGTGTGTGTGTGTGTGTGTGTGTGTGTGTGTGTGTGTGTGTGTGTGTGTGTGTGTGTGTGTGTGTGTGTGTGTGTGTGTGTGTGTGTGTGTGTGTGTGTGTGTGTGTGTGTGTGTGTGTGTGTGTGTGTGTGTGTGTGTGTGTGTGTGTGTGTGTGTGTGTGTGTGTGTGTGTGTGTGTGTGTGTGTGTGTGTGTGTGTGTGTGTGTGTGTGTGGTGTACAAAAACAGCTGATTACTGAAAAAAACATTTTTGAAATTAATGTTAATTTATTACTGTTTCCAAGACCTAAATGATTATTGACCGAATCAGTTTTGAAAGTAGAATCGGTAAGACAGTCTGTGCCAATTGTAATACGTAAATATTATCAAATAAAAGACTCTGCTTTCAGTAAACAGTAAATACTGCAGCCTAATTAAGTATGCAATTTTAAAATCCGGTTATTGCAGGTTCATTTGTGAATATTACAATAAGATACAGTGTTAGAATTTAACCATTAATTTTATAGGTTATGGTTTTAAATACGAAAGTAGAACAAAGTAATTACTATTGCATTAGATAACCTAAATGTAAGTAATAGTGCTCCCCATCGCAGCTTTACCTGCTTAATTTTTAGTTTGGGAAACTATTTGTTGATTTGTTAATAATTTGCTAATTTATTTTATTATTATTATTTTAAGAAGGATTTTGCAAATTAACCCTTCGCCCGCGAACATTTAACCTTAAGTGGACAGAGGTTTTTGATATTAAACCTTTCAAATTTGATAGTATAATCCGATGGAATAAGTGGTGCACGTGGTATTATTACCGTCTCTCATTGATTTTCATACTCAATGAGTCCAGTTTTGAGCGCAGTACAAGGCACCGAGGTCTGAATGTGCACATGAACAGGATAGGTATGCACCACGTAGAAACCGTGTGTATGTTTTGCAGGAAAGCGAAGGAAACTGCAGGACACATAATTCATGATTGCGAGG
Organism: Callitettix versicolor; assembly: GCA_022606455.1. Classification (NCBI taxonomy): domain Eukaryota; kingdom Metazoa; phylum Arthropoda; class Insecta; order Hemiptera; family Cercopidae; genus Callitettix; species Callitettix versicolor. The sequence goes on from CM040187.1 coordinate 65,648,443, forward strand.
CTTTTGCTAACATTACCTGTCGCAGCTTTGCCCACAATAATTAAACGGTTTCAGTAATGTAATAATTTATACACATAAAAAACATAAAATAAAATAATCCACCAAACTTGTGATTATTTTACAAAGAATAAGGGAAAAAATCATATCAGCAATATGATATGTTTTACTGACTCCAAACATATTGAATTCGAATTAAAATATCCAAAAACTAATACAACCCCAGTTAAAACTTTAATGAGTACTCTGAAGTTATTAATTTTTTTCAAAGCGAAGAAAATTGTTTCAACCCACACACGTTGGTCTGTTCTGAAATTCGTTATACATGAGCGCCTGTTCTATTACACTACAAAAGATTATTTATAATAAAAGTGCCTTCTCATTCAACCATTTCATTATATGTGTTTAATTAACTGTTTCCGATGTTATTTTGTTAAAGTTGAAGAAAATTCAAAGTTGTGTACCTATTTTTCACATCTTTATTGGTTTGAATTTTGTAAAATACTGAAAATTGTTTTTCGTTTTTTACAGTATTTATGTTAATTTTCAATACATTTGGTAAGAAAAGTTTTTTTCGCATTATACAATCCATATTCAATTTTTACCCTTTTGGGGTATGAATTCTCAAAAATGTTGAAATATTTGTCTTATAGAGTTTTTTGTAAAGTTTCATGAGAATATGTTTAAAAAAATTTTTTTTATTTAGTGCAAACATTTGTACCACCTTTTCACCCCTTTAGGAAATGCTGAAATATAGGCCTATGCGTTTCATTATTTGTGTTTTTGAGTACTTCAATAAATTTCCAGAAAATGTGTTCAAACACATTTTTAACGTAAAGTAATATTCGTCCTGTAAGCTGATGAATTTTGGAAAAGTTGAAATATGGGTTCATTTCAAGATAATTTTATTCACAATCCAAATAAAACAAATTTTCCCAATGCTAACTTTTACAACTTAACTTTTCTTTATAGTGCATAAATTCTAGAAAATTCTGAAACACATACAAATTTTTTTGTATTTTTGATTATTAAAATTAAGTTTCAAAAAATATGAATATTTCTTTTTTCTATTGCAAACGTTTATATCTCATTCTTAACCCTTTAGGAGCTGAATTCAAGAAAATGTTGACATTCATTTTATTATTTCTGTAGTTTAGTGTATATTTGTTAAGATTCCAGTAAATCCTTTCAAAAAAAAGTTTTTCAATGCACAATTTTATTTTAAAAATCCATTTTTAACCTTTTTTGCCCATTATAGAGTATAAATAATGGAGAATGCTGAATAGGAGTTTCATAATTTGTATTTAGGAATATTTTTGTTAAGTTCAAAGAAATGCGGTAAAAAATATTTTTCTCCAGTGCAAATATTTATACTACTTTAAGGGTTCGGTGGTCGAAGTGACTAAAGCATCGGTCAGTTTACTGCATCACTCAACGGCGCATCTAAAGGTTCTTAGTTCGAACCGCAGATACTCCAATTACTTTTCCTTTTCCCTTATCGTTAACACTGATCCCCCGTCCTCATTAGTCTAACTGTATGGACGTCTAACTGCCTAAAGTAGACGTGGACGTTAAGCAAAAGAAAATATTTTTAAGAATTTTTAAAAAAATACTGAGTTTTATAATTTGTGTTTTAGATTTTTTTGTTTAATATTTTAAAAAATTTAAAATATTTTTCCCAATAACGACATTTATATTTAATTTTTACGTTTTTGTTGTTTAGGGCACGAATTAGGATAAGTGCTTAAATATGTGTTTCATCATTTGTGTTTCAGTGTATATATTTAGAATATACAATTTAAAAAATAGTTTTCCAATGCAAAATTTCATATCCCCTATTTACATTTGCTAACATCTTTAATCCCTTTAGGGGATGAGTTTTGGAAAATGTGAAAAACATAATTTATTACTTGTGTTTTACAGTAATTATGTTAAGTTTCAAGAAGATCGGACAAAAAACATATATTTTCCAATCAAAACAATTTTACCTCATTTTTATCCCTTTAGGGGTTGAATATGGGAAAACCTTATCTGTATGGTAATGAATCAGTGAGTCAAATAAATACTTTGCCTTATATATATATATATATATATATATATATATATATATATATATATATTATTATTATTATTATTATTATTATTATTATTATTATTATTATTATCTGCGTATAGACCCTGTTGGATCACGCAAAGCACTCCGACTCATGTCTTGTTCCTTCTAATCCTCCACACCTCCCTCATCCTGTCCCCATGGATCCTCTTCCGCTCCTCCGTCCATTTTACCCCTGCTCTCTTTGGGAATTCATTCTCTGGGACCTTCCAACCGAGCATCTTTCTCCTGTATGCGCGCCTGTCTTCAACATCTGTTGAGTCTATTCCTGCGTCATGTAGGTCTATTCTGACTTGTGCGATCCACGACGTTGTTGATTTGACACCTTGTATATACTTAAGGATTCTGTTGGCAAGTCTCGTTGTTGGGAGTCTACTGATGTGTCCATAGAACCGAAGCCTCCTTCTTCTGATATCTGCTGCCAGGTTCGATATCTTCTCTGTGGTCTTCCGGGAGTGCAACCTGTATCCATCTTCTGTTAATCTCAGACCAAGGATCTTCCTCAAGATTTTGCGTTCTTCCTTCAAAATACCCTCCATGGTAGCTTTTGTGTGGAGTGCTAGCGTCTCGCTTGCATATAATACCTCCGGTTTTATGACTGTGTTGTAGTGTCTGATTTTTGTGTGCGTCGACATACATCTCTTATTGTAGATATCACGCGTTATACCGAGAGCCCTCTTCATTCTCAGTAGCCGAACCTTTATATATATATATATATATATATATATATATATATAAAACATTTCTTTAAAATAACTAAAAACTTCTTGCTGTACATTGTTGTATATTATTCGTTTCTTTGTCCCATTAAGTGCGTAAAGGTGCAAGGGCCTACTAGTATTTCATAAAGCAAAATGCCAGAAATGTATTCACAAACAAAATTAAATCGAAATCTCTTATCCCATTCCTATTGTTTCAATATACCCTAAATTAGTTACAAACATCATCACACACTTGAAGTAAACATTTTTCAACCACAACATGACTTTCTCTACACCACAAACCTACAACCATTCCCTCAGTGTAACAAACAAACAGATTTTTGGTCGGACTTTCGCAAAAGTAACAAGAACGGAATGCTAAATATGCGGGGTGCGGGGTACGGGGGCGCAAAGTACTCACAATGAAAGTAATTTAAATGTAATTCGAAACGGAACAAACATCCTTCCCCCCACAGCCCTCAGCCTCCAACCCAGGGAGGGACTTTACATAACTATCAGCTCAAACATCCCTTGCATTTAAATAGGCTGGCTTTGAGGGTAGCCTGGCCGCGTGAACGTTAAGCCTACGGTTTTAGCAATCTATATTTGTAGAACGGAAATATTTCTGTTTGTTGATAACCGTGTAACTCATGCCCTTTGTTCGCTTTTAATAGGCTCTGTGTATGAATTTGAGTTAACTTTCACGGCCTAAGTGAGATACAAAAACAAAGCGCTGATTCCGTTTGTCGTTGACGTGCATAAATATTCGCGGCACGCATCTGTCTCGCTAACGTGCTAGAATCATTTGTCTTGCTTAAAATCATTTGAAAATTTCATTCCACGTTCTTAATGAGCATTAAGAAAGCATTTTAAACTTTAAAATACATTGAATATACGGTAATGAACCTTGACCTACGTCAAATTAATTCTCGTATTTCGAACGAAAATTTAAAAATTCTGTGTAGGCCAAAAATTTGAAAACTGTATACTAAAAAGTTTCGATTATTTTTAAGATTTGTAATGACCGTTATTTTAAAACTGTTGAAATAATTTCGCTGGGAAACGAACTTTTTCAAGCTGCCATTAAAATCGATTTTTGTTCCACGTTTGAATCAACGTTGATTTTAAGACGCTTATAAAATTCTGTATTCTTCTACAACAAAAAACGTACATTGTAGGCAAATTTCCATTTGAAAATTAGTTATTTATGTGTTGCAATCATTATAAGACCCAGTACCGATATTATAAAATTAACACCTTTAAAATAATTGCTTCAAACTCGTCACCCAGAAAAAAATCGTTTAACCGTTTCAAAATGGCGGCCGTTTAGACTTTTAAAAACAAGACTTTCAGTCTTACACTCTTTTAAAAGCCGATTTGACCACTGTAGCAGCGTTAAAATTGAAATAAATTAGCAATTTAAAATCACAAAAATTAGGTATTTCTGACTTTTCAGGACTTTTACAAAAATAGTGATTTTAACATGTTCTTTGGTTTTATTATCTATCTATATATATATAAAGGCAATGTCCTGACTGATTGACTGATCAACGTACAGCCCAAACTATAAAACCTAGAGACTTGAAATTTTGAGGATACCTTCGTTTTATTATGTAAGTGCGTACTAAGAATGGATTTTGCAAAAAATTGATTTTACCTCCATTAAACTACTTACCCAGTCCAAATTTAATAAACAACGTACAAACAATACTATTACAGCTAGAGACTTGAAATTTTTAAGGTACATTCTTACAACAATGTCAAGATGCTCTAATAAAGGATTTTGCAAAAATATAATTTTGACGCCATTAAACTACTAACCCAGTCCAAATTTAATAACCAACGTACAGCCAGTACTATTATAGCTAGAGACTTGAAATTTTCAGGGTACCTTCTTACAACATTGTCGAGATGCACTGAAAAAGGGGTGTACTGAAAAACGATTTTCCAGTATGCAATCCCTAAAGAGGTAAACATGAGGTACAACAATTTTTATTGAAAAAAATATGTTTTTCATCTAACCTTCTTAAAACGTAACATAGTCACTCTTAAGTATAAGTAATGAAATATATTTTTCACCTTTTCCCCATAACGCATCCCCTAAAGAGATTAAAAGAAGGTATAAAATATAAAAAAGGGGTACAATTTTGTATTGAAAAAAATATTTTTTTTTATCTTATATTTTAGAAATATGCTATGAAACACATATTTCAACATTTTTCTGAATTCATCCCCTTAAAGAATAAAAATGGAAAAAGAGTTATCATGGGAAAAAAGAGTGTTTGCATTGGAGAAAAATATTTTTTATCAAATTTTCTTAAAAGTAAACAAAATATTTTAAAACACAAATTATGATACACGCAATTCAGTATTTTCCCCCGAATTCATCCCCTAAAAGGACAAAAATATAGAATAGGTATAAATGTTTGTATTGGACAAAAATATTCTTGATCAGATTTTCTTAAATTCGAATGGAACACGTTTGAAGACAATAAAACAACATATTCAGGTTATAATATTTTTTCGTATTCACTGTAAAATAATTACGAGTTTAGATGATCACGCTTTTATTAATATATTTTTTTATGTTTCTAAATTATTACATTACTGAAACAGTTTACGTTTCGTGGGCGAAGCCGCAACGGGTAATGCTAATGTGCTATATTATTTTGTTGAAACATTAGCCGCGAAAGATTAAATTTATTACAATAAATGTCCGATAAATTACGATTTTTAGCCATATATTACGGAACTATATTCTGACGTCACTGATGTTTACTTTGCATGGAACATTCTAAATTTACTACACTAGATTTCTACGGTAATGTAACCCATCGAGGTAGTGCTCATACGCGTTATCACTTTATAATAAATCGCTTATTATCGTGACAGCTTTTGTTGTGAAAACATGGTTAACAAATGGCTGCCGTTTTTGTGAATTTGCGATTTGCCTCTTTATAGTTAAACACCCAATAATCGAGTCGAGTTAGCTGAAATTTCTTTTTTCACTAAAAAAAATAATTATATTATTTTTATTAATAAAAACATGAATTAAATTGAATGTTTTTGCGATGAAAAACACGTTTCTTAAGCAGGCTAGTCATTTTGAGGTTATGAATGTCACTTTTATTTTAATTCTTATATAACTTCCCGCTGTTACCGCACTTTTATATTTTTGGTTAACATTAATATTGGGCATATAATAAAGCGTTTTGGTGAAAAAATTACGAAAATTTCTAAAAGTCCTGAAAACTCAGTTTTACCCGAAATTATTAGATATTCGTTTCCACCATGTAAGCGAGACAGCTGAGTGCCGCGTTTATATTCACTTCAACACGGGCGATTGTTAAAATTCTGTCCGTGATCGTAGTTTATAAACATAACCTAAAATATAGGCAGCGCTTTTTAATAATGGAAATGCTATCGCATGTAAAAAGACTGCACGCTAACTTTAACAAATTCTGAACCCTCCAATTAAAATCAAAACGTTTCAGATGCGCATAATAAAAGGGACTGAAAAATCCGAAACGTTTTAAATCCGACCGACTTAAGTGACATCTAGCAGCGGGGAACGTAACAAGAGATGTTTGCCGCGGCGCTAGGGGTCGGCGGGCCGGAGAGGGGTTAATTTATTTGCCTTTTCATTCATTCCCGAAGCAAATTCACAAAGTAAATACGAAATTAAGTTAACGTAAAATCAAAAGACAAAATATTTGACTTTGAAGTTTGCAGGGAATAAAATTACGGTTAATAACGTTTTGAAACAAACGGAGCGAGAATTTTCATGATATAGTAATTTTCTTGTTGTACACGTAGCGTGACAATAAACGTCGCACGCATCTGTCTCGTGGAAGCGAATAGCAGTAAAAAATATAACGCTAATTACGTTTATCTTACATGTCATTAAACGTCTGATATACGTGTTATAATCAGCGCTAAAAACTGCATACACTATTTTTTTTTAAATCCTTAAAAGATGAACCCTGACCACCGTCAAATTCGTTATCGTATTTACAATGTTTTTTTTAATTAGAAACGCTGATTTATTAATCAAACAACTTTAACGCTGGTTACAATAATGGAAAATATACTTGAAAAAACTGTCTTGTTGTGTTAACTAAATGCACATTGTGCAAACATTAAAAGTTCTTATTACAAAGATTATTTGAAGTTTATATACTCGTACTTCAGCCAAACATCCTGTTTTGTACAAAAAAACATAATTTATTTAATTTTTACAACCAGTGTAAAAGATTTTAGTTTATAACCGTACAATATAGGACGCTGGGGAGATTTTTTAAATTTAATGGTAAATTATTAGTTTGTTTGGAAAAAAATCTACTACAGCATCCATCATGGTTAAACCCAAAGCAAAAAACATCAAATGAGCAACGAGCAAAGACCTCTCGTCTAGAAAATTTTAAAGGATCCTATAAGTGTGTGTGTGTGTGTGTGTGTGTGTGTGTGTGTGTGTGTGTGTGTGTGTGTGTGTGTGTGTGTGTGTGTGTGTGTGTGTGTGTGTGTGTGTGTGTGTGTGTGTGTGTGTGTGTGTGTGTGAGAGAGAGAGAGAGAGAGAGAGTCTCGCGCGCGCCTGCTTGTGTTTTAGTGTTCTAGTGAACGAAATTTTTGTTCGGTCTTACTAAAAGTTATACTGTAGCTTAGACAAATTTGTTAGCCAGCGAACTCAGTTGATTCGTTCAAAAAAAAAAAGGCGTCATCTTTCTTTAACACATTCATTGCTTACTTGTATTCACTTACTGCACTGTGTTGCCCCTCTGTTTTGCATTCAACCAAGGTCATGACAATCACGTGTGCGTCATGGGCTTGGCAAGACAGTTTGCTGCTTCTATTGGTCCTATAATGCCCAATGACGCGCACGTGTGCGTCAAATTTATAAGCAGTTTAATTTTTAAAATAAAATAAATTTTGAAAAGTTTAATGAAAGTTTTAAAATATTTTAGTTACAAAACAGTACATTATTATTCGAATTACTTTTTTTAGTCATTTAAAAAATATATAATTAATATTTAAAAAATTCTTAATGACAAAAAAATTATAAAAACTCTTAAATTAATTTCTTGACTTATAAAATGATATTTTTTATAGGTTTTGGTGATATAATCTAAAACATGGTTTTAAGCACAATCCTGGTAGATCTGGACAGTCTGGGCAGAAGTAGAGTGTATCCTTGCGAATGTTTTGCTGATAGTATTGTCAACAACGTTTTCTTTTTGCCACTGTTATAAGTGGCTTTTTGCCACTAAACCAAACACGAAATTTAACAAAATAGAAAGTACACCACACATTTCTAAACCAAACACTTTCTGGAATAAAATAAAATTTTAATGAAGTAAAATTTCTCTCAAGGTTAAGAAACGCTTACTTGTTAAACTAGCCAGTAAATTCACTCTAATAACAACAAAAAACTGAAACCAACGGTATTTTCTCAAACAATAGACTGTCCTAAATGAAGAGAGACCTTTACTTAAACCTGGCCAGCAAACCCCAATTTCTCAGAATTTTTATAAAAATAACTGTGCAGTTTGACGCACACGTGTTCGTCATGGGACCTCCTTAGATTGGACTCACGTGTCACACACGTGTGCGTCATGGGCACTCAACGTGTTAAAGCCGAGTGGCCACCAAATGCGGAGCGAAGACGCGCTGAACAGAGCTGATTGTGCATTTAATACCTAACCTATTGTTTTTAATGTAAGCGTAGCCACTGAAAGTGAAACGGAACCATACGACGCCGCTTGACTCCGGTCAGCTCTGTTAGTAACCGCACTTATATTAAAAACACTAGGTTAAGTTTTGAATGCGTAGGCCGCTCCGCTCAGCAGAACTCCGCTAAGCATTTGGTGGCCACTATGCATTAGCCTTATTATCCCGATCGTAGTTAAATCCGAGAAAAATCAGCAAATTAGAAAATTTTGAATTTAAATTCATATAGGTCTTAACACAATTAATTATAAAAACGTCACGTGTTTTACTGCTGTCAGGGTTCATTTGCCTATTACCATTGTAAAAAAAGTTGTACATAAATTTCCAATATTAAAAAGTACGTTTTATTATATTGTAAATGTCTTTTTACTTATCGTAATACGCTCCAATCACGCCAGCGAGACTGTTCCGTACCGTATTTTTCAATATTATTGCATAATTACATTAAATTTAATCTGTTCATCTAAGTTTGTATCCTATGATTAAACAAGACAGGCAATACACACCCATCAAAGGACATCTGGCTTCACTGCGCGCGTTTATCGGTGAAGTAAGGTCCTTTGAAGCCACTCAGGGGACACATTAAGCCTGATTAATCCAGACAATTAGCAAACGTGCACTGATCGGATACAAGAGCCGTGCCGGGTATTGATTCGACGTTAGTGGCTCGGGTTTCGCAGCGTACTAATGTAGCGTTCCCGATAAAGTTAAGTAGGCTATTTGTTTCCAGAAAGTTTATTTTTATAATATACTGACTCTTCTATCAAACATTTCGGAAACACCCTACTAGCGAAACGTCATTCCTAAAGTGATGTTAAAATTTTAATCTCATATTTACAATTTTTAATTCTTAGCCCATATTAGTTCTTAGAAAATTTTTGTTATAAAAATTAAATTTACAAGATGAACTATCTGTCTGCAAGTTTCTGCATATCCAAAGAAATTGAACGAATTTACAAATTTCAATTATGATGAATTAAAGAACGCGACAGCGTTCTGCTCAGCCAAGTCACTCAAGCTGCTTCAGTATGTGTGTGTGTGTGTGTGTGTGTGTGTGTGTGTGTGTGTGTGTGTGTGTGTGTGTGTGTGTGTGTGTGTGTGTGTGTGTGTGTGTGTGTGTGTGTGTGTGTGTGTGTGTGTGTGTGTGTGTGTGTGTGTGTGTGTGTGTGTGTGTGTGTGTGTGTGTGTGTGTGTGTGTGTGTGTGTGTGTGTGTGTGTGTGTGTGTGTGTGTGTGTGTGTGTGTGTGTGTGTGTGTGTGTGTGTGTGTGTGTGTGTGTGTGTGTGTGTGTGTGTGTGTGTGTGTGTGTGTGTGTGTGTGTGTGTGTGTGTGTGTGTGTGTGTGTGTGTGTGTGTGTGTGTGTGTGTGTGTGTGTGTGTGTGTGTGTGTGTGTGTGTGTGTGTGTGTGTGTGTGTGTGTGTGTGTGTGTGTGTGTGTGTGTGTGTATAACGAGATGTGACAAATATACTTTCAGATATCCACAACTTAAAAACAAAAATTTCGTGATAAAAGCAAATTTTCAAAATTACTGATTTCACTACCATAATCAGCACTGACTTGATTACAGGCTGTACAAGCATTTTAAACTTTGAAATTATATTGTTAATACAAATATCAACCATGACCACCGTCAAACTCAATTTATTAGTTTTAACAGATTTTGAAAATTCAGACAAGCTAATTTATGCATGAAATCGGGATTCCAAAAACGTTTAGGATACACAAAGTAACGATTTATTAAATATTTGAAACGATCGCTTTTTTCAAACTGATGAACGAATTTTGCTGTTTAACTAACTTATTCATATATATTAATATATGTTTAAATAAAAGCCGCCTCGGTGGCCTAGTCGATTGCGTACTGGGTTTTCACCCCGAGGACCCGGGTTCGATTCCCGGCCAGGGCTTGGCATAATCATACGCTATAAATCATCCGATCGTCTGCATTAACCCACGTGTGCACAATAATCGGACGTTAAAAAAAAAATGTTTGACTAAAAAATTAATATATATATATATATATATATATATATATATATATATATATATATATATATATATATATAATTTAACAGCATATTAAAAATTGATCTAGAGGTTAAAATCAGCGCTTGTTTCAAGGTCTGTGTCCGCTATTCAACCGACTGAGCTAAGAAGCTCCCTAAAACTTCCATAAATTTCCAACTTATCGTTTAGACGCTAGAGATTCGTTATAAACATCAAAATAAGAATTGAATCACATTGCGCAGATTAAAGAAATTGTTAATACGACGGACGGACAGGCTGGCGTTCGTTTCAAATTACTCAGCAGAATATTTGTCAGCCTTTCACAAATTACGAGGGAAAACCTAAATGTCCCTGCGGGGCAAGGCTGCTATTATCGTTATTAACTTTCCCAGTCGGAGAGGGAATTTTTGTTGAAATAATTTTTAATTTCGCCGAGCGCTGTAATCAGCGAGCTTTTCCATTTTCCGGAATATTTTCAGTAATTGTTGTCGCAGCGCACTGTCTTCAATCGGACAAAAGAATATTAAAATGTCGCGAAGTGCTTACCTCGTTTACCCAGCGCAGTTTCCAATTTGTTGCCGAGCATTTTATTAAAGCAAAAATTTTACCTCGGAAACATAAAACTTCAATCTGGGAAAAGGGTTGCGGACATGGAATTATGGTGGCACAAAATTGTTTATCGAATTATGGTGGCACAAAATTGTTTATCGAATTATGGTGGCACAAAATTGTTTATCGAATTATGGTGGCACAAAATTGTTTATCGAATTATGGTGGCACAAAATTGTTTATCGAATTATGGTGGCACAAAATTGTTTATCGAATTATGGTGGCACAAAATTGTTTATCGATGAAATTTAGCGGGAAAAAAAGTCGCGGAACACGACCAAGTCTTGAAATATTTAAAACCTCAACGTTGGTGAGGTCATATTATAAAAAAAAAGAATCATTGGAGAATGCGCTATTTGTAAAGCCAAGCCTGGGTCTTTGAAATGTGCACCGTTCTGGGATCTAGAATATGCTTCGAGGGGCAGTCCATGTGAGATAATCTGTAGTGTTTCCGTTTCTAAAAATCAGTCATAGTTCTCAATAATTACAAGGACCAAGAGAGTGAGAGAGAGAGAGAGAGATAGAGAGAGAGAAGATTTGATTTGATTTTTGTCTTTATTAAGGAGCGAAGTTAGGACCACCAGGTTCTCTCTTCCACTTAACCCCATGAAAACAAGAAATATCAATAGAAAATACAGTGTTACAAGGAGAAATTATCATAGTTAAGAAAGATTTTTTTACTTGAAGGCGAAAAGCACATTGAGGTTATTATCGCCACTCTAAATTTAAGTGTGAGTGTAAAGTCGTAAGTGTAGTGTTGTAAGTGTAAATATGTGTTGGTCTCGGATACCGCGAGGGACGTCTAAATCCTCTCAATAGGAACAGCTAGTCTGCACCCCCCTGCGGGTAGTAAAGAAAGAAAGAGATAAAGAGAAAAAGAGAGAGAGAGAAGTTTTGGTTTTACTTCTAATTCCTTTCACTTAACTCTAAGAAAACAAGAAATAAGAAAAGAAAATACAACATTAAAAAGATGAATTACTTAAAATACAATATAACTCAGTTAAAGATAGAAAAAAGGAAAGGGATGGAAAGAGAGAGGGAGGGAGGAAGAGGAGAGAGAGAGCAGTAAAGGATTCCTTGTAGTCAATACACAAATATTTCAATATTAAAAACTAAAATATTATTCATATTCATGTGTGTTGCCGTAGATAGCGGTAACACACGTAAGCTCAGCTGAAATAGTATTATGGAAGGAACAGCTGTTTAGTGCGACGTCAGCTGTTTAGGTGACGTAGCTGTCTCGCCGAAGTCCCGAAAGCAAATTTCCCAAAACTAGCATCACTTAAATAAATATTTCTACACGCTTTCTATAGATACGTTTGTTTTAAAATGGAGGACAAATCGTGATTTCTTAAATATAATTCAATTACCGTAGTATTTAACACTGACATTTTCATAAATTAAAATCTTAAACTTTTAAATGTCTGTGAAATTGCAGACGTGAAACATAATCGGCATCAAGTTTACATTCCTATATTCAAGGAAAATTTAAAATTAAAGAAAAATAATGTATGCATTTTCTAACGCTGATTACGTTGGGTGCCAATGAACCCAGTAGAAAATTAGTTATTGGATCGGTAATCACGGTAATACGTAGACCCGGGACTTTGAAATGAGTTCCGTTTCGGTCATGAAAGTAACTTTTTGAGATATCGTTAAGTATGTTCCACATCTAGCCTGTGTTTGTGTAGTGGGCAGCTGACGTGTCCGTAACTGACGTGTCCGTGATGGTTAGCCGGTGCTCTTTGCTGCGCCTCAAAAAGTGCGCGAAAATCGTAGACTCGAGACTGCAATTACTGCAGTAAGCAATACCTTTCCATTATTGTCGATCCATCATCCTCAGTAGTCTACTCGGTATAAATTACGTTATGTTGTGTAAAAAACAAAAACAAAATTGCAATTTCGATTCGATTTGATACAAAATTGGTAAACAATTTTAAATGATGTAATATAAAAAATATATTGTTATATTTTTGCTTCAATCACGTAATAGCGAGACACTTTTACTTTCCAAGATTCTGCACACGTTTCCACTCATAAAAATTAATCCGAGGAACGCACTGACAAATTGTGCGTTAAGCAACGCTAAACTGAACAAATACAATTTTCGCAACCTGAACGAGTTGCCGATACATTACCCTCGAGCAAATCAATTAACTACCTTCCAATGCTCTAAAAACAAGTTGCAAAGAAGCTTAAACGTTTCAATTTACAATTTAAAATTGTAATGAGGAATATCGCTATCCAGAATGGCGGTGAATCAATACGGCACCCCTCCACCCCGTCCCACTACTCTCGGATCATTATCTGTTTACAAATACTGAAGCTTAATGCCCGGAGGAAGCAGCCTATCCTTTCATTGCCTCATCGTCTGATGGATTGTTTTCAAACAAAACTTTCCAGTTTACCTTGGAGCGTTCCATTCGTATAAAAGTGAATTGTAGCGTAGTAGGGCCTATACGCACGAGATCTTACTGGATCTATACGAATTTTACTTGGTCAAATGATACGAGAGGATGCTGGTGTTTCCGAGTGCACAGAAAAATGTTTTGTAAAGGCCAAGTGATCTCGGCACGCAACTGTCTCGCTGATGTGAACAAGTGAATTTTCAAGAAGTAACAATATTACAATAACTTTTTTATCTTACACAACCATATCATTCAAATATCTTTAAATTGATTTCAATGGAAGTTATAAAAAAATTAAATTACTTTTATAGCAGATTAAGGTCAAGAAATCAATTTCAAAAAGGATTTGTTTTTCTAGTAAATTTCAATCAGAAAATGAGCAATTGGGGCTGTTATGGTGAGACCTTGAAATTAGTGCCTTATATCGAGATTAGCCTACGTTTTGAGAAATCGTTAGAATGTGTGTGTGTGTGTGTGTGTGTGTGTGTGTGTGTGTGTGTGTGTGTGTGTGTGTGTGTGTGTGTGTATGTGTGTTCATGTTCATGTATATATATATATATATATATATATATATATATATATATATATATATATAGGCTTTTTCACGAGAACCCTGACAAACTTCGGGAAATGGTTCCTTAGGGCAATAGAAGAAGAAGATGTTTTATAATGATAGATCTTAAACTAAAACATTTCCTATTTGCAGCTAAAAATTGGAATTTTTCTGTTTTGTGTTTGTTTAATGCATTTTTCGAATTTCAGATAAAACATTAGTGAAAGTATTTTGTTAAAACCACGTACTAATTGTCAGTGAAGTTATTTTTACAAAACAAAACCGTATAGTTAAAGGCCAAAATGTTGACTCTAATTTGGTGATGGTGATATCACTTTAAAGGTTAAAATTTGTAAAACAAATAGATTCTTAAAAACATATTATATTTTTCTAAGTGAAAACTATCCATTCGTTTGTAGTGTAATTTTATCGAAAGTTGTAAACGTTTACACAGAATAAGATTATAACTAGAAAATTTCAGTTTTATAAACAATATTTGCGGGACAACATAAAATACTGTAAGGTAACACAAGTTGCAAAGGAAAGTTCAAGGTACGTACGCTTAAATAAAATTACAATAAGTTTTATTAATTGTAAACAAACAATAATTAGTGGCACCTTGATACGGTAGGTTAGTTACGACTAGAAAGTACTTATGCCAATGTACTTACTGGCTACATAACCAAGCAAAAGTACGAGGGCTATTCAGAAAGTAGATTACGTTTTTGGATAAAAAAAAAACTAAGTACAGGAAAAAAATTTTATTATATACATTTGAAAGAGGAACTAAAATACTATTTTTCGACATAATCGCCAAACAAATTTAGACATTTGTCATATCGGTGAACTAGCTTTGAAATTCCCGTGTCGTAGAATTCCGCCGCCTGTGACGCCAGCCAGTCAGTCACGCCCGCGCGGAGATCTGCGTCGTCATCGAAGCGCTGTGTTGCAAGCCAAGTCTTCATCTTCGGGAATAAGTGGAAATCACTAGGTGCCAGGTCCGGACTGTAGGGTGGATGAGGGAAAATCTCCCACTTGAAGGCCGTCAAGACGTCTTTTGTTCGATTTGCCGTGTGAGGGCGGGCATTGTCGTGCAAAAACAACACTTTTGCACTCAGTTTTCCTCTCCGCTTGTTCTGGATAGCTCGTCTTAAGTTTCGTAATGTTTGGCAATACCTTTTTTAAGACGAGCTATCCAGAACAAGCGGAGAGGAAAACTGAGTGCAAAAGTGTTGTTTTTGCACGACAATGCCCGCCCTCACACGGCAAATCGAACAAAAGACGTCTTGACGGCCTTCAAGTGGGAGATTTTCCCTCATCCACCCTACAGTCCGGACCTGGCACCTAGTGATTTCCACTTATTCCCGAAGATGAAGACTTGGCTTGCAACACAGCGCTTCGATGACGACGCAGATCTCCGCGCGGGCGTGACTGACTGGCTGGCGTCACAGGCGGCGGAATTCTACGACACGGGAATTTCAAAGCTAGTTCACCGATATGACAAATGTCTAAATTTGTTTGGCGATTATGTCGAAAAATAGTATTTTAGTTCCTCTTTCAAATGTATATAATAAAATTTTTTTCCTGTACTTAGTTTTTTTTTATCCAAAAACGTAATCTACTTTTTGAATAGCCCTCGTAATTAGATATAATGTTATTCTGTATAAAATTGTACAACTTTTGATAAAATTGCAGCTCAACTGATTGAACGGTTTTGACAATGTTAAATATTAACAATATTTTTAAGCAATCATTTTAACAAATTTTAACCCTTTGAAGTGATATCGCCGAATTACATTTACCGATGTCTTCAGAATTTTTTCCTCTAACTACCCTAAATGCTTTAACAAAATTACCTTTACTAATCCTTGATCTAGAGTTAGAAAAATGCATTAAATACACATAATACTGAAAAAATCAATTTTTTAGTTTTAAATAATAAACATACGGGTTTAGGACCTATCTTTATATAATACTTTTTTTTAGGAACACATCTGAAATTTTTAACGTAGTTCAGCAAATGATACAATAACACGAAGCCTAATTTAAAATATTTTAATTGCTTTTTAAAATTAATTGTTTAGCTGAAAACTACACCAGTCAAGTACAGTAGGCTACATATTGTAATTCACACGCGCGCGCGCGCACACACACACACACACACACAGGCACGCACACAACGCAACACACACACGCGCGCGCACACACACACACACACACATACACACACACACAACACAACACACACACCACAACACACACACACACACACACACGCGCGCGCACACACACACACACACACACACACACACACACACACACAACACACACACACACACACACACACACACACACCACAACACATCAATTTCACGGAGAACGCCGTGCGGGTACTCAGTAATAAATTAAATCACCGATAAGCCTACATGCATCATGAAACAATAAACACAATGCTGTTTGATACACGCGCGCCATCTATGAAATCTGACGGATAACTGGTGCGTTTCACGCTAGAATGCGCTGCTCTCTGCGATCGCTCAGTCAATACATTAAAACCGCTGACCTATGGCTTCGCTATTATCAACCCCCAACGTTAACCACACTTAATTTCCTATCTGTTCACCCTCTCCGCTTGTTGCACCACCCTAACCCACCCCGTTTCGTTACTTTGTAGATAAAAGTAATTCTATACAAACCGACGGCCTGGAAAATGTTGTTTTCAAATTAATTTCATTTTTGTTTTACTTTCTCCCAGCCCTACGGAGTAAAAGTATTGCAACTGTCCCAAAAGTTCTCCTTTTGTTAATTTTAATATCTTTTCACGTCTTTGTCACAACTGAGTGCAAAAAAGTATTTTACGTATATAAGCGTTGTAGTTATTCATTCGAGAGCAAAATATCTACACAGATTTGGTTTTCAAATTTATAAAAATACCTTCCCATTTCTTTTTTTTTGTAGTTATTTACCTCTTTTGAAATTAACCTTGGTTCAAACGAATTTGAGCAAAATATTGTCCTTCGTGACTCAAAATACAATTACTACCCACAAAGAAAACATTAATGAGGTAAATATTAAAAAAATCAGATCCGGTGCAAAACTTTGCTCTAAATGTTATATATGTAACGAGGGTTGATCAAATATAAACGAGACTGACTTTCTAAAAATTTTTCCGTTGGACATTGAACTCTAAAGGGTGGGGTTTCAGGTAGCCTGGGAGGTTTGGGACGGGCGTAGACGAGCAACATTTCCGTTCGGACCCTTCAGTATAAAACTATACAATGAGTGAGAGTGAAGTGCACGTTTCCGTGGAGCAGAGAATTATTATTAAGTTTTTGGCCAAGGAGGGGGTCAATCCGACTGAAATCTTTCGTAGATTGACGGCTCAATACGGGGACAGGACCCTGTCTAGAGCTTGCGTTTTTGCTTGGCACAAGGAATTCGCCGAAGGACGGGAAGCAGTAGGAAACCTCAGGCCAAATGACGATCGTCGGCCGGGAAGGTAATGGCCACTGTATTTTTCGACAATCAATTTTCACGTCGATTTCCTCCATCAACGACGCACAATTAATGCACAATATTATTGCGATGTTTTAGAGGCCGCAAAACAGTCTTTTCTTAGGAAAAGGAAATCTAAACCGGCGAGAAACGTCATTCTTCTTCACGATAATGCCCGACCACATTCGGCGAACGCTACGAGGCTTAAACTCGATCAAATTGGCTGGGAACCAATGGAACATCCCCCATACAGTCCAGACTTATCACCCTGCGACTATCACCTGTTTGGGCCACTCAAAGAGGCGCTTGGAGGCCAGCGTTTCGAAGACGATTCTGCGGTGGAGACCTTCGTGCTCCAATGGCTCAAGGAACGCCCGAGAACTTTTTACGAAGATGGAATTAAAAAACTTCCAATCCGGTGGGAAAAATGTGTTACTCGTGCGGGAGACTATGTAGAAAAATAAGTTGTATCAAGAATAATTTGTAATTAAGCAATAATTTTTTTAAAAAATCAGTCTCGTTTATATTTGATCAACCCTCGTATATATATATATATATATATATATATATATATATATATATATATATATATACAATTATATATGTAATTTTATATGTATATTTTAAAATTGTGCTTTTTATACATCACAAATTAAATAAAATAAAGCGATTTTTTTTAAATCACAAAAAATCGTACATACAAAATGATGACTCTAATTCTCTAAAGCATGCGTAAAGGTTCAGTTAGATCCCTTAAAAGTGGGATTTCGCGTGCTAAATCTCCTGTGTGAGAAATGCTATTGAGCTGAGGAAACAGCTCAGCACATAATTTTTGACAATACATCGTCTGACAGGAAACTAACTACTTGAATCCTTAAGCATCTCATGGTTCTCTAAAAACCCGTGGTTGGTTTGGCAAGAGTGAACCTGTGAACAATGTTGCACAATAAGCTTCAAGTCTCCTTCACACTGACGCTGCCGCAGTGTCGATTAGGTTCCACAAACGAGGCGGCCGCGGTAAAACAATTTGAACACAAATATAACAAATCTACTGTAAAGGTTATATGACTTAAATAAATGGTTTATTGAGAACAAGAAGAATTTCACAAACGCTTTTCTGATTTGTCTTTGTTAAACAATTGTTTCTCTAAAATAGCCTAGTCAATAATCACAAAGTGAAAGCAAAACCCTTAAATCATGTCAGCAACATAAAAAAATTAATTAAAGAAACTTTTAATAACATACAGTTGCAATTTCACAAAAACTTTGTAATTGTATAGGCCTACTAATTTTTTAATGGTCTGAATTTATTTTAGAGAATTCTAAATTTATAAGTTCAGCATTACAAGTTAAAGTAAAGTTTAGCTATTATTATATAAGGCTACCTAGCATTACCCGTCGCGGCTTTGCCCACGAAGCTTAAACTGTTTCAGTAATGTAATAATTTAGAAACATGAAAAAATATATAAATAAAAGCGTGATCATCTAAACTCGTGATTATTTTACAGTGAATACAAAAAAAAATATTATAATTTGAATATGTTGTTTTATTGTTTTCAAACGTGTTCCATTCGAATTTAAGAAAATCTTATAAAAAATATTTTTACAACATAATATATACAATACATACATAATACAAATACAAACATAAGTATTTTATATTTTTGTCCTTTTTAGGGAATTAATTCGAGGGAAAATGCTGAATTACGTGTATCATAATTTGTGTTTTAGAATAAATTGTTTACTTTTAAGAAAATCCGATAACAATATTTTTCTCTAATTAAAACACTCTTTTTTCTCGAATGATACCTCTATTTAAACTATTATTTTTTAGGGAATTATTTTCGGAAAAATGTTGAAATATGTGTTTCATTATTTATGTTTCATAAGATATTTCTAGAATATACGATCCAAAAAATTTTGTTCAGTGCAAAAATGTATACATCTTTTTTACATTTTCTACCCTCTTTCAGTCTTTTTAAGGAATGAGTTTTGGGAAATGGTGAAAAACGTACTCGTATTTCATTACTTATACTTAAGAGTGACTATGTTACGTTTTAAGAAGGTCAGACGAAAAACATATTTTTTCCAATAAAAATTGTTGTACCTCATTTTTATCTCTTTAGGGGTTGGATACTGTAAAATCGTTTTTCAGTGCACCCCTACATGTGGTGGTAACCCTGAAATTTTCAAATCTTTAACTATTATAGTCTCGGCTATACGTTGATTGTTAAAGATGGACTGGGTAAGTAGTTTAATGGCTTTGAAATAAAATGTTTGCAAAATACTTTCTCAGTACATCTTGACATTGTTGTAAGAAGGTACTCTGAAAATTTCAAGTCTCTAGCTATAATAATCTCGACTGTACGTTGATTAATAAAGTTGGACCGGGTAAGTAGTTTAATGACGTTAAGATCAATTTTTTGCAAAATCCTTTATTAGTGCACGCCTATATGGTAATATAAATGTACCCTCAAAATTTCAAGTCGCTAGCTAAGATAGTTTTGACTCTGCATTGATTACGAATCAGTCAGTCAGTCAGAAGATGTATCAATTTTAATGTATAACAGTATTAATAAAGGTTTAATAATTCTCCTATTTCATTTTATAAAATGATTCTTTTTTTTAATATTTTTATATTTTTCATGGGGCTACATGTTCAATACGTTTGTCAGTTAATGTGTTGAAAACTCTGTACCTCGATCAGTGGGCAAGCCAAGCAAGACGCGTTCTGATAGCTCCAATATTCAACACCAGGCCGCGCCTGTCTGAACACACACATCTAACTAATGGGTTACATCAGATCACCACCGCAACTAAAACCACGTCTGTAAGTGGAAGCCTTCACAGCTGAGTGAAGAAACGAGCAGAATCCTGGATATAAATAATTAAAAACTAGTGGTCCCGATCTACGTGTCGCAGTTAATGGGAAAAGAAACGAACAATATACAAAAATGTACAGCAAGAATTTGGACAGTGTTTAGTACCTCTTCTTCTGCTAATAGATACGTTATAGTTACATTTAGTTCTTGTATGATCTGTTAATAAAGCAATGTAAATCATTAGATTTAGCTTATTTAATACAATAGGCCTTACTATGTTCTAGTTTCGTATTTAAACTATAAAATTAATTACTGAGTTCTAACATTGTATTTTGCTGAAATATTTACAAATCAAACCTACTACAACCGGATTTTACACTGCATACAGTATTTACTGTTTACTAGAACAGGAAAGCCGCCTCGGTGGTCTAGTGGATAGCGTACTAGGCTTTCACCCCGAGGACCCGGGTTCGATTCCCGGCGAGGGCTTGGCATTTTCATACGCTATAAATCATCCCCACCGTCTGCATTAGCCCAAGTGTGCACAATAGTCGGACGTAAAACTCAAAAAAAAAAAAAAAAAAAAAAAAAAAAAAAAAAAAATACTAGAACAGGATCGTTCATTTCATAACACTTATTAGAACTGGGATAGATAGTCTTGACAATTTTGCTTCCAAAACTGATTCGGCCAATAATTATTAAAGTCTTAGATACAGTAATAATTTAAATATTACTTTCAAAAATGTTTTTTTTAGCAATTAGCTGTCTTGTTACACACAATTGCTATCACTGTGCTGCACTCACACGGGGATATTTTGTACTGTTTTTAGAATTTTTTTTACAGATCGTTTATCGCTTTTAAATTAGTTTTATTTTATTTTAAAGCCATTTAACGGAAACGTATGCTACGTGAGAGTCCTCACGTATTAAGACGAACCTGTGTGTACTCCATGCATATAGTTTCAATAATGCAGAACGTCCTCAATTTTGGTACAAAACCGATCGGGATGCTTAACGAAATAATATATGAAAGATTACCGAATGTGAAATATTTAAATGGAAGATATTTAAAAACCACAAAACATTGAAAGAAAATTTTAAACTACGTTTTGAGGAGAAATATCAGTTAAAGTTCATTTTTATTTTCCCCAATATTTTTTTTGTGTGTTTAACGTCAGACTATTATGCAAACTTGGGTTAATGCAGACGATGGGATGACTTATAGCGTATGAAAATGCCAATCCCTGGCCGGGAATCAAACCCCCTCTTCAAAAAAATATATATTATTTTTGTAAGCCATAAACGTGTTTATTTTAAAATTGTATACACTTAATTTAGGCACGATTGAAAAGCGGACTTTGCGAAATCTGACATGATAGCAGGTTTTTGTTACCTACAGATTCCAAACAAAAATTGATAGGGTTGAAAAACGTAACTCACACGAAAAATGCAATTAGTATTTCAGTACTCACAGTGGTTGTTGGGAACACCTTATCTGAAAAAACACAAAATTGTACACCTCGTTGTTAAACAAAATGGCGGCCAATCGTGGTGCACAAGCCCGCCAAGACTCTAATTGCAAATTACTGCGGCTATTATTTAGATTACAGAGTGGCCGGAAATTACGGGGCTCCTGATTTGTAATCGAATTTGTATCGCGCGTTCATGAATGTTTCATCTATATCTTACTGAATGAGAGGGAAAAGTGATTCGGTCACGTAACGAAATCAGTTCATAAAATCTGAATTTAAACAAAATATTTGTATTGTATTCGCGTATATTTTTAACGCATTTGCACTGGAAAATTAGCTTTCATGACCTTGAAATAAGCACCTAGGTCTTATTGAAATAAAATGCCTTTTTATCAATTTTTGAGGGGTCGTTACACACACACACACAGACACACACACACACACACACACACACACACACACACACACACACACACACACACACACACACGCGCACACACACACACACACACACACACACACACACACACACACACACACACACACACACACACACACATACATACATACATATACATACATACATATATATATATATATATATATATATATATGTGTGTGTGTGTGTGTGTGTGTGTGTGTGTGTGTGTGTGCCGATTTGACTCAACTTGGCACAGAAGTCGATTTTCGAAATAGCTTGGACAAGTCCGTTAACCAGCATAATTCTTTCGACAGTTTCAAAATGTCCTATATTTTGAAACTTCAATTTGTTGTCCATAATATTTCTGTAAATCCGATTTCGCCATCGTAATCAGCGTTAACAACTGTATAGTTTAGCGTTTTTAATTTTCAAAATCCGTTGAAATTACGAAATATAATTTACAGGCGGTTTCCAATGCATTTCGAAAATGTTAAGATTAGAAATTAATGCGTGAAATAAGAGTTTCAAAAAGAGAGTTGGATAAAAAAAATATTTTTGAAATTCGCTTCAATCACGTCAGCTAGACAGCTGTGTCCCGCTATTACTTCTACTGAAATACAATTTTGGTATAATTAAGATCAGTTGCTATAATGAAACTATCTCTCGGTAATGCGGCAATCTTAGCGGACTAAACTTAAACAATAAACGGCTTTTTAAAGCGCATACTTGTCCGGTATATTGCAAAACTAAAAAGTTAGAGTTTAGAACGGAATTTGCTACAGTAAAAAGCACTGAAAAATCAGCAATCGGGAAAAGTAAAAACCCGTTATTATACTGAATCAAAAACAAAATCACTACAATACCATTACATAAAGTTTTATATGTTATATTTTAAACCAGAAAAATACGATGAGAATATTTCGACAAAGTAAACCTAAGAATTGGTTAATTTCTAAAATTCGGTTTATCAAATTATGTTCAAAAAGTATGTGAAGATTGTATGAAGTCAAAATGTAAAAAATTTTGTATCAAAAAAGGAAACTGGAAATGTCCAGTATTTTTTTCTGGTTAATTCCAAACTTTGCCCATATATTTTTTTAATATTTTGAAAAAAATCATATTTTGAAAAAAGTTCGAATATTCCGTTTTTTTGTTGACAAAACCGATTTATCCCATTTCAAAGCTAGTTTAAGAAAATAAGTAAGTCCCAAATGATCTAAGTCATTTTCTTAAAACCTGCATTAAGGTTTTTTTCACAAAGTTTGAAAACTTTTATTAGAAACATTTTGAAATTGTTCGAGACTTGATTATATTATTATTTATTTGTTTTTTTTAGATAACAGTGTTTAGCACTGCGATAAAAGGACCTACTGTGGAACTATGCTTTTCGATTGTAGTTCACTGGAGTATAACTCATCAATAAGTTTTAACATTGCACTGATTAGCTCATTCTGTTGGAGATACTCAGGATCCTGGAAGACAAACACCTTTCCTTCTTGCTGTCGAGAGCCTCATAGTCATAGATTACATGGTCTGCTGTTTACTTATCCATCCTGCATAACGTACAGACGGTCTCTCCATGGTATATTTCTCTCTTGTCATTTGCTCACTCTTAACGTTCCTCCAGCCTTGAAATACGGTACTCTTCAGCCCTATCATGCAGTCCTATAAGTGCTATGATTATCACATCCCAAGATTGATCCCTGGAAGGCCTTCAGCTTCTATGTTTCATTAGACACTCCTTTACCATCGCCTCCTCTCTCCTTTTATATCTACAAAAGACTGTATGACGAGATAGGCTGTTGCCTTTACGATTTGAGATGTTTAATCATATCTCACGCTTCTTCAACTGTAGACCGAGTAGGTCCACCTAGCTTTCCTACAGCCTGCTGCTTTCAAGCTTCAGTTCTCTCCCCCTTTATGGTATTTTCTCTCTTCAACGTTCATTTTTGCCGTTTCTCCAGACTTCTTGCGACTCTCAAGGTTTGTTTTCAATGATAAAAATATCAAAAATAGTTAGGCAAATAACATGTACCGCATACATGACTAACACTGAAGTTCGCCTGGTTGTTAGAGTCCGCATACATAAGGTAAGCTTCGCCTTAGCCACGTATCCTACGGCGTATGCTGTTCCATCTTGGCTTGGGTGAAGGAATCAAAGTTTAGATCCAGCAAGGGCACCTGTCCCAAATTGTGAGCCTTCGACAGAAAAATTGTCCCAAGATATGGACAAACTTCACCTTGCAAAATTTATCGAAATAATACAGATAAACTCAATAAATTTGAAAACGGGTACATAAAATATTTAGGTACTTATTTTTCATTATTACAATACTTTCTATGTAGTGTCTTACATATATTATTACTCTAACCATTCTGATCGTTTTAGCATCAAAAATGAGGACCTGCGTTATTGAATCTTTCTCTCTCTTTTTCTCACCACCATATATATATATATACACATCTTTTGTTTAATAATATATATTTAAAAATTTATATATGTATACACACACACACACACACACACACACACACACACACACACACACACACACACACACACACACACACACACACACACACACACACACACACACACACACACACACACACACACACACACACACACACACACACACACACACACACACACACACACACACACACACACACACACACACATATATATATATATATATATATATATATATATATATATATATAGAGAGAGAGAGAGAGAGAGAGAGAGAGAGAGAGAGAGAGAGAGAGAGAGAGAGAGAGTACCTGAAGACTTGTCAGAAAACTAGGGTATTGAAACCGATAAAAGTTTTGTAAACAAAATTCCAGTAGCAGTTAAAAGTGTTCCCATGAAAGTAGAGCACAGTGCATAGGTATAGTTGACAGAAGTAATTGTGGGTGTACGAAAAAAGGTGACTGCTAAGAAAGCATTGTTGAAAATGATATTTCAATTATTACTGTATCAAAGAGTTAAATAATTATTGACAGAATCAGTTTTGAAAGTAGAATCGGTAAGACAATCTATGCCAGGTATAATGTGTGAATGTTATTTAATAAAAGACTCTGCTTTTTAGTAAACAGTAAATACTGTAGAATAATTCAGGCATATAATGTAAAATCCCGTTACAGTAGGTTTCATTTGTAAATATTTCAGTTAGTCGCCTCTGTGGCCTAGTTGATAGCGTACTGGGCTTTCACCCCGAGGACCCGGGTTCGATTCCCGGCCAGTGCTTGGCATTTTCATACGCTATAAATCATCCCATCGTCTGCATTAGCCCAAGTGTGCACAATAGTCGGACGTTAAACACCAAAAAAAAAAAAAAAAAAAAAAAAAATGATAGCGTACTGGGCTTTCACCCCGAGAACCCGGGTTTGATTCCTGGTCAGGGCTTGGCATTTTCATACGCTATAAATCATCCTATCGTCTGCATTAGCCCAAGTGTGCACAATAGTCGGACTTTAAACAAAAAAAAAAAAGATTCTACTTTCAAAATTGATTACGTCAATCGTTATTTTAAGTCTTGGATAAAGTAACATTTTAAATACTACTTTCAACAATGTCCTTCTTTTAGCAATTAGCTGTTTTAGTGCATATATAATTATTTCTGTCACCTACGCCTGCATTGTGCTGCACTCTCATGGGGACACTTTTTACTGCTCCAGGCATTTCGTTTACAAACCTTTTGCATGTTTTATTTTATTGCAAAGCCTTAAAATAGAAAAGTGTGAGGCGTGAGAGTTCCCTGTTGCTCTGATTTACCTGTAGGAGGTACAAATACAAGTAGTTTCAATAACCCAGGTCCTTATTTTTGGTAAACAACCAATCGGAATGCTTAACGTAATAATGTACGAAAGAACCGTGAAGTGAATTCAACTCTACCAGTGGGCTGATCTTTTTTTAATGCACTAGTAGCTCAGTGCTACGATAGGCCTATTTTTTACATTCTTAATGCACACGTCTGCATTAGCCCAAGTGTGCACAATAGTCGGACGTTAAACACCAAAAAGCAAAAAAATAAATATTTCAGTAAGGTACAATGTTAGAATTCAGTCATTAATTATATAGGTTGTAGTTTTAAATACGAAAATGGAATAAAATAAGACCTATTTTATTATACAACCTAAATATGATAGGTTTTCAAATGTCTAAAACCTAAAAACAAAAACCTCTCGCTGTACATGGTTGTATATTATTCGTTTCTTTTTCCCATTAACTACGAAAGGACGCACAAACCCATTAGTAATACATATTTTTGTAATTTAAAATTTTTATTTTAAGTAATTAACACTAAATAAGATGTAGTATCGAAGTAACACACGACAAAAGCAATGTTAGTAACGAAATTCGCACCTGCTTTTAAGTTCTACCAAACTATACACTATCTTACAATTCGAGTTACTTCCCTAAACAGCGATAAAGAAACACAGACTGTACGTGAGACAGTGCATTGTCCCGCCCCGAGGTGAACATTTCTTCGTATCTACTAAAATATTCCAAAGTCACCTCCCTAATTGTAATGAATAGCCCTGAGTCATCGCTTAAATAAATTAAACGATGGGGTGGTAGAGGGTAGCATAGCAAGGGAGAAAGTTTGGCGTCTGGAACGTTAACAATTGTCCAAATCAGTCTAGATTAAATGAAATCGTTTTGTCTGTTTTACAAATTAACGTGTCCTATCAGTGAAGTCTGTGTGAAGTATAAGCTGTCAAAATATACTGTGTAACTGGTATACAAACGCTTTGTAATAAACTCAATCAAACATTTCTGTATCGATCTTATAAATGACTTCAGCGTTAGGGACTAATTAACGAATTTCCAGTGGAAAATGAGTTAATAGGGCGGCAATTATAGCAAGTCTCAGTCCCGGGACTTAGAAATGAGCACCAATACTGACTTTAGATCATTTTTTGAGGAGTCATTTTGTACTACACATACAATGTTTACGATGTGTGTGTGTGTGTGTGTGTGTGTGTGTGTGTGTGTGTGTGTGTTTTAACAATCTATCGTTTACAATGAATTGTGGTGGCACCTAATTTAGTCTTGATACAAAGATCGATTTTAATAGGCCTAATAGCTTGGTCAAATTCGTTACGCAGCGAAAATCGTTAAAGTTTCAAAATGGCGGTCATTCCATCATCACTTTTTCATCTCACACATTCTTTGGTAACGTAATTTCACAAACGTCACACTTTTTCATCTCGCACTTTCTTTGGTAACGTAATTTCACAAACGTCACACTTTTTCATCTCACACTTTCTTTGGTAACGTAATTTCACAAACGTCACACTTTTTCATCTCACACTTTCTTTGGTAACGTAATTTCACAAACGTCACACTTTTTCATCTCACACTTTCTTTGGTAACGTAATTTCACAAACGTCACACTTTCTTTGGTAACGTAATTTCACAAACGTCACACTTTTTCATCTCACACATCTTTGGTAACGTAATTTCACAAACGTCACACTTTTTCATCTCACACATTCTTTGGTAACGTAATTTCATAAACGTCACACTTTTTCATCTCACACTTTCTTTGGTAACGTAATTTCACAAACGTAATCAGCGTTGAAATCAGCATAGAATTTTACATTTCCTAAGTCCACTGGAAAGTAATTTGTGTGCCATAGGGTTTGGTTTTCGTATTTTAAATGACATTTCAAAGTTTGAAAAGCTAATGAACAGATTCAGAAACCATACTGCATTTTAACCTTTTTCAGGTAAAAAAAAGGGTGGGAAAAATTCTCCCGATATGTAGCAAACCATATATAAATGTAAACAAAAATCGTTCTATTATTTTAATTCCCAGCGAGGCATGTGCGCGCGCACAAACCAGACCGACGAACATCGAAATAAAAACTTTTAGAATGTATCATGTTTTAGGACTGGCTTTGATGTTGGATTTTGAGGGAAGCGTGATACGAGAAACATGTTTATATTGATACATAACAAGTACACTTTGCTCGTCGCAAGTCTAGTGTTAAATTAATTGTAATTAAAAAGTTGTGTGTTCCGGCCGGAATCGAACCGGGTACCGTGCACGTGTAAGGCACACACAAGAACCACTACACTATGGAAACAACGAAGAAAAAGTATATATGAAATTAATCGTTAATTTTGGTAGTTATATTAAAAGATCAGATTTTCTTATATTAATTCGTAAAGATCAGATGATTTAATTGAACAGCTATTAGGCTGTAATACGTTTCAGGTTATGTTAATTTGTCGTGTTTTTGAACAAATTATAGTAATTAAAATAAAAAATGAAGCGAAAAAATGATACATGATTTTTATTTTTAGTTCAATAACAGAATTTTTTTTTTTTTTTTTTGGTCAAAGTATCAAAATCGATTTTTTACGCCGTAAAGAATCAAAACTTAAGTTTTCACTATTTATTTATTATACTTATATTGAACCCTGCAGGATGGTTTGCCGGACTTACGGTAACTAAGTGTTTAAAGTTCTTATCCGATTAGGTTACTTAATGTTGCAATATTTCCTCCTTCTGTACACGTTATCCTCGATCAGTTTACTTAAAGCCATATAAGAACTTGTCTATTTCAATTTACCCTTATAACTTTTACTGTAAAAACACGCGAGAGTAAGAAAAAGAGAGGAGAGAGAGAGAGAGCACAGGTGCCGACAAAGAGCAATGTAACCGACAGAGACGTATCATCTAAGATGTTTCCTGAAGGGGTGGGGGTTGCATTATTGATTCGAGATGTGTTCGGCTCTCCCCCTATTTCCCCATCCACTTCACAGTCCATTATTCCGCAGCTATTAGCCGTTACGAAAACATCAGGACGTAACGGTTAACGCATTTTCGATTGAGAAATTTTGAGTTAAATAATCTAATCTGTCAGCTGTCTCGCTGTCGCGCTGAACAAATTTCCAAAAAGTAACAAACAATAATGTTTTTCATTTTTGATTTTTTTTAAACTTAATAAGCTTTAAAATCTGCATACATTAGCATTTTAAGACATTTCGTGACGGTGAAATCTGTTTCCAAAAATGTTTAAAATAAAAACAATGTTATTTGTTGAACCTATTACCAAACTGTGCCAAGCTTGAAAGCTTTAATTAATGAAACAAGATTTCAGACGAACATTTACAGAATATATATATATATATATATATATATATATATATATATATAGAGAGAGAGAGAGAGAGAGAGAGAGAGAGAGAGAGAGAGAGAGAGAGAGAGAGAGAGAGAGAGAGAGCCTATATATATATATATAAACTGCTTCTCAAAAAGTGTTTTAACGATATAAACTAATTATAAAGACCCGCGTCTAGGTTTTATCACGATGCCCGTTATAACAGTACAGTACTTATGCAAACGCTAATAACAACAAAAACTTTAAAATTTAATAGACTACATTACATTTTCTACATAAAGAAAAGTACAAGTGTGGAAATCGGGGAGTTACCGACAGCAGCGAAGCTTTTGTTGATGATTCCTTTGCTGAATATATAATTAATTGAAGATACTTTTACAAATACCTTGTTTTATTTAATTATTAAAT
Organism: Callitettix versicolor; assembly: GCA_022606455.1. NCBI lineage: Eukaryota > Metazoa > Arthropoda > Insecta > Hemiptera > Cercopidae > Callitettix > Callitettix versicolor. Next base: position 65,678,312 of record CM040187.1, read on the forward strand.
ACGTGAACCTAGCTTCTATATTATTTACTGTAATTATAGTAGATCAGTTGTTTTATATTAATTCGTAACGATCAGCTGAATGAATTCAATAATGAACAGCTGATACGTTATAAGTTATAATACGTTTCAGGTTATGTTTTCAAAACTTAATATTAACAACAATTACTGTAAACGTTTATATTAATTTCGAATGTATTATAAACGGTTACAACGTGCACGTGTTTTTTCAACTAAGAAAAAATACTGAAACCAAAGCAACACAAGATTTTCGTATAATACGTGTTTACTGTTATCGAAGGTGGAAGAAAAAGAAAGAGACAGAAAATGAGAGACAAAATTCGTTTCTAAGAAATCCTCTTGCACTTTAAAGTTATTTTATTTTAATTACTTTGGTGTTTCTGTTCCAGCCGAGCCATCCTCAACAACCCAGACGTACTGCCGAATACGCCGCTCTACACGCTGTGGTTGAACGACTTCTGGGGCACAGCGCTAAGATCCAGCAATTCCCACGGATCTTACCGGCCAATCTGCGTCTTCTCCTTCCGCCTTAACTACTGGGCGTGCGGCTTCCGCCCCTGGGGCTACCACCTAGTGAACGTCCTCCTACACGTGTTAGCCACCGGCCTCGTTCTACGCGTAGCCAGGCACGTCTTGCCCTCCACGTCGTCCACGATGGCCGGACTTCTGTTCGCATCGCATCCGATCCACACCGAAGCGGTATCAGGCATTGTCGGGCGCGCCGATATGCTCTCCTGTATATTCTACCTGCTGTCGTTTCTAATGTACATAAACCACGCCCGGCTCAGAGACATGCCTTTCCAGAACGACGATCTCATTAAGAAGTTCAACAATCGATTATCGAAAGACTGCTGCGACGTATCGAGACATCGGTTCTACGACGCAGCGCAGGACGTCATAGTGGTGATCAAACTGGGGAGTTGTTTCAACGCGCTACAGGACCTGCCGGGACTGGTGTCCTCGTACACCGTGTACCAGTGGCTGTACCTCAGCTTAGCCGTGGTGCTGGCGACGGCGGCCATGCTGAGCAAAGAAACGGGTGTCACGGTGATTCTGGTGTGCGCTGTGTATGACATCCTTCGCTCTAAGAGGGCGAAGACTACGGTCAGTAAGAGTGATTGAATACAGAGTATAGCTAACAGGGTCCCAATAGAGTAACGGCCAGAATAAACAGAACTGGAACTTTTGTGTTTAATAGAAAAATCCCGTAAATATCAAAGGCAATAAATAACATCTCTATTTGCGAATTTTAATTGGAAAAAGAACTATTTTAATGACCATCTTGGATGGTTTCCTATACCATGCAAAAACGGTAAAGCTCGATCTTTTAAAAACAGCGCCTATTTCAAACCTTCAAAACTGTTTATCTTGCACACGTATTGTAATTATAGTTAAATTCTGTATAAATTACCATTTATAAAATGTTCTTTTAATATTTTTTTTTTTAATTACAACTGAGGCGTGCCCCATCTAGTAATTTTTCTTTATCATTGTGTTCACTGTGTGCTGGGGTGCAGTCCGACGGCTGGTCCCAATGTGTTTACGGCCTGGAGAGGTCAATTGGCTTGGTCCTCTTCAGCCTTCTTGTGATGTTGTCACTGCGGCATAGTAGTTGGACAATCTCTGTATTATTATGCTGTTCTAACCTGCAATAATGCTTAACCGAGAGCTTTTTAATGACTTCCTGAACAGATTCAACACCTAGGTCCCTATGTATGTTTTCATTTCTCACATACCAAGGTGCGTTGACAATCGTTCTCAATACTTTATTTTGAAAAACTTGAATAATTTTACTATTGCTTTTTCTTGTACATCCCCAGAGTGGTGCACCATAGGTCCATATTGGTCTTAGAACTTGCTTGTATAGCAGTATCTTGTTGTCTATCGAAAGTTCTGAATTTCTTCCAATAAGCCAAAACATTTTATTGAATTTGAGCTGTAGCTCCTCTTTTTTCTTTTTTACATGCACCTTCCATCGGAGCTTTGCATCGAGTGTCATTCCTAGATATTTAGCACTGTTTGCATATGTTATACTCCTTTCGTTTAATATTATTGGTAATGGTTCATATTTTCTATTCGTAAAATTAATGTGTACAGTTTTGCTTCATTAAGCTTTACTCTCCATTTTTGTCCATTGACTTACTGCGTTGGTGGCATTCTGTAATTTCTCTGTGACTTCTAAAATATTGTCCCCAACTGTTAAAATTGCTGTGTCATCTGCAAAAGTTGCTACTGTGGAGTTCCCAGTAACTGGTATGTCTCTAGTGTACAGAAGGTACAGTACAGGGCCAAGAACACTTCCCTGAGGTACTCCTGCATTAATTGTTTTAATTTGTGAGTATTCGAGTTCATATCTAACCCGAAAATGTCTCTCACAAAGGTATGACTTTAAAATTCTGAAGAATTGCTCTGGTAAGTCCCGTTGTAGTTTATGTTCCAGCCCACAGTGCCAGACTCCATCAAACGCCTGCGCCACGTCAAGAAATATACCTGAGCAGATTTGCTTCCTCTCCATAGCTTCCTCTATTATATCCACCACTCTATGAACTTGTTCAATTGTTTTTTAAAATGCCATGGACAAATTATCTAAAGGATCGTTGCTCACCTAAAGGTCACAGCTCGTACCATGATAATCTCTTAGATTGTTCATTTTCCAATTGAAATTCGCTAAACATATTTGTTCGAACTGTTAATGCAGTGGCCTGGGTAAGCTCTTTACTAAATTTGTATAAATAAAATAGATTCACCAAAAAATTAGGTTACAATCTATTCAAAACTTCAAGCATCTTTACCACTATTAGTCCATATAATATTATTTATTGATCACACAGTCGATACTGGAGAAACTTCACTAGATCCAGGAAAATTACAACAATTACAAAATTCTTTTATTCAATGACATATGTTTCGTCGTGAGACATCTGCGGACCAGTGTTGCCAATCTTAATAGTAATAATTACCCACAACCAGACATAAAATTACCCGCAATTACCCTCAAATTACCGAAGTCAACAATGTGTACAAAAGCAATATTTATGTAACAAAAAGGTTTTATTTGTCTATTGCTTCCTTTTGAGGTGTTTGCACAAACTTTCACACATGTTATTTAGGGTCTAAGAGTCTCAGGAAAAATACTTTGGAGGTGGCGGACCCTCAAACCCCTACCCTAAAATCGCTGTTTTTCTCGATTCAGTTATACCATCAAAGCAAAACGAAATATTTATTCGCGATCTTTAGCAATGTTGTTGGCTTTCACGGAAGCTAAAATTTTCCCCATAATCTCCAAACACTTCCTTAACCTTTAAAAATTAAATTTTGTTAGAATTTGTCAAAAAACTGTATTTTCCCAGATTATCTTAATGAATTTTAATAACCATTTAAATTAGTCTCGAGCAATACAGTACACACGGCTAAATTGCCACAAAACCTACGCTGTCCACGAAAATAAGCAGCATTTTCAAAAATAAAGTTAACCTAAAAATGAACCGACTGAGAAACAAAATTTTTGTTGTTGTTATTTTAAGGTGAAAAGCACATTGAGGCTATCACCGCCTCCCTAAATGAAAGTGTGAGTGTAAAGTGTTAAATTCGTAAGTGTAGTATTGTAAGTGTAAGTGTGTGTTAGACTTGGGTACCGCGAGGGACGTCTAAATCCTCTCAATAGAGGGAGAAACAAAAAAAAACGATCCTAGCATGGATCACAGTAAAGATTACTTTGAATACAAAATGAGCTATAGAATACATAAAATGCATAATGGAGCCAAAAGGGAAATGCGAATAATCCAACACTTCTTGATAATATTTGCATACATCGGTAAGATCTAAATTAGCAGTTTTTCTTTCATTACCAACGTGACCACCCACAAGCCTCAAAATTACTCGCAAATCAGGTAATTATCCGCAGATTGGCAACATTGCTTCAGACATAGTAAAACTAAAAATTATAAAGTGTGCTTATATACTAACACTGTTGATGTTAAAACTACAAGGTAAAAGGTAAAGAAAGGAAGGATTGACAGTGTAAGGAGATTGGTGAGCAGCAGGTTGGAAAAACCAATCTTTCTAAGAGAGAGGAGTTAGAGTTAGTCTGTTCGTTTAAATTAATATTTCGGTTTTTACAGAATTTAAAATTTATTACCAAAATTTCATTTTTTTATAAAAATGTATAAAATTAAATAATTTAGAAATTCTAAAGATATATAGATCAATTTGTAAAAACCCAAATATTAAAATTTTTCTGAACATACTAATTCGAACCTCTCTCCTTTGTTACCTTGTTCATTCTTTGGAGGTTTTCAAAATCTGCTGGTCACAGTAATTGTTACTTTTTTTACATAACAATCTAATTAGAACAGTATTAGCCATTTTTAACCAAAACTAATACAATAATTACTAAGTGAAATCACTTAGTCTTGAATAATTAGCCTCTTTGGACTAATTAATTATGTATCTTATTAACTATATCAGTTCAAATGTTTTTACTGTTTACAATCTTTGTAGCGACTAAGCCATCTTTGTTAAGTTGCTGGAGGGCTTTGACACTGATGTGTTGATGTAGTCTCTGCTCGTTACTTTGAGCGAATTTTCTTATTTCATTATCGACAGTTGGAACCTCAACATCTTCATTTAAATTGTCATTTCGGATGTACCAAGGAGCATCAACGATACCACGAACGCGTTCTTTTGAAAACGTTGAATAATATTTCTCTTACATGGACTGGTATAACCCCACAACTGAATACAGTAAGTGCATACTGGTTTAAGGACTTGCTGATAAAGGAATAGCGTGTACACTGATAAGGAATAAGATGACCCATTAACCAATATATCTTTCTGTATTTTAGATTCAGCACTTCATGTTTTTTCTTTATATAAGCTTCCACCTAACTTTGGTATTTGACGCCATGGCAAGATATTGGGCTGCATTCTTGTATGAAACCACTAAACTGATAAAGATAGGTTTGTGCTCAATGCACTTATTGATGAAATCGACATGCACAGATTTGCTTTTACCACTAAGATTTGATTCGCCACTTCTTAGTGTAGATTTGTATGTCGTATATAGCTGTTTGCAGTTTTCTGGTATACTTAATGTTTTAGGTCACGATCAGCTAAAATAACTGTGTTGTCCTGCTTCGTTAAAATGTTGGTAAATCACTAGCATACGGAAGGTAAAGAGTTTGGCCCCAATACGCTACCCTGTGGCCCTGCTGTTTAGATTTAATTTAGATCAGAATAGACCTCATATCGCTTAATTCTAAAACATCTTCTGAAATATAGGATTCTATCGTCTTGGAATAGTGAACAGGCTGGAACAGTTTGAGCCGTGATTCAGTTCTAAAGATTGTTCACACTGATAAATCGTAGTATATTTATTTCAAAAACCAAATTGGTAACCAGGAATGAGTTTATTTTTTCTTTATTTTAGTAGTTTTAACAAAAGTTTCTCGACAAATTTTGATATACTTGGCAAAAGTGATATTTGCCGGCAGAATGTTATGTAGTGAGGCGGTTCTCCAGGCTTATGAATCATAATGACTTCAATTACTTTCCACTGTTGACGTACATATTTCAGTCGAAACCTTGTTACTTCCTTGTCAGACCTTTCTCCCTTCCAGTTTTAACATCAACTGTGTTAGTATAGAAATACATTTCTTCATTTTTAATTTCACTTTCAGAAGATGATTCACGGCGAAACATAAGTCACTTAATAAAAAACAATTTTTGTATACTATGTAATTGTTCTAATTTTCCTAGACATCATTTAATATCATTTAAATGATGATCATCCAATCATTTAGATATCATTTAATAATCGACAATGACTATTATTACTAATTATCATTTAAGTTAAAGGTTAAATGTTTCGTAGATTAATATGAATCCACGTCTAAAATTTCTTGCAAAACTTCTAAACGAAAATAAACCATTTCATTCCTGTTTATGTTTTTCAGAAATGGCGATTGTCCTTCAGCCTCGGTATGCTCGGTCTCTCGCTCTGCGTAGTCCTGCTGGCCCGCATGTACCTCATGGGCGCCCACACGCCGGTCTTCGCTCTCTCCGACAATCCGACAGCCCGCTCGCCGTCACTGCTAACCCGTACGCTCACCTTCCTCTACCTGCCCACGGCCAACCTGCAACTACTTCTATATCCGCGGTGGCTCAGCTACGACTGGTCTATGGACGCTGTGCCGAGGATATCCTCAGTGTTCGACCCACGGAACGCTGTATCGTTACTCTTCTATTACACCATCTACAAAACGTCCTCAGCGTCGTTCGAAAGTATTTTCAAAAAGAGAAAAAAATTAGAAAAATTTTGTTACAGAAAGTTGAAACATTTGCACGCGAAGAAGAGCAAGAGTTGCCCCTCGTGTAG
>CM040187.1:65687205-65739705 GCA_022606455.1 Callitettix versicolor
AACTCATTCTTAAAAATCGTGTATTTAAATCACGATCTTCCAAATGCTATGTTTTAATGATTGTGGCATTTACACCTAATGTCTTTCTCCTTTGTATCCATGGTCGGACCCAAACTAGTTTTTTTCGTTTTCCTTTCTATTTATTTAGTACCGCCATTGCAAGATAAGCACTTAATGCAGCAATGTAACAAATTTAACATTATCCGATCCGTTATCTAACTGGTCAAAGAAATTCGACGACTGTAATACATCTTCTTTGATACAAGTTTGACAAATATATATGGTCAAAGTTTCATCAAATATTTGATAATATAATATCTCCCTTAGTTGCAACACTTTTGTTAAACATAATTACCTGAATAAAAACATGTAGCAGTCTGAGGACTGGGATGTACTATAACGGCGTTCGTTTATAATTTAAATATTTACTAGTGTACTTATTTATAATAAAATGCGGCAGATGTATTTAATTGCCAAAGGTTCAAACAATTTTATACAAATCGGTCGGTTATAGAGTATAACGAAGTTCATTATAACTTAAATATTTTTTATCTTTAAATTTATTTATAGTCATAATTTTTAAGTAAATAAATATTTTAAAAAAACCGTTCACTTAGTAGCGAGTTTTGAACTTACGTCTCTTGGTTTCATAAGCAGAAGTCAGGTGGGCACATTTTAAATCTAGCTCATTGGTAGGCTAAATTCACTTCAAAACTACTAATAATTTGTATACGGTTAGCGTGAATCTTTTTTACATGTCATTCGTGCTATCGCTAGTTTGTATTTTTCCCTCATACAATAAAATGCCAAGGCCTGCCTAAAGCAGTTCAGTTTAAAAATTACCTTGGTAAATTGTCAATGGTGACAATAAAAAAGACCCGATATCTAAAAATTGCCTAATTTCTCTAAACTGTAGACTTACTTATACAATCGTGCATAAAATTAGTTCAGGTTCATTATTTGTTTACTAATAATCGGAAAATGATAATGGATTTTAGTGCAATCGTTTTCACTTTTTTCGTTTTTACCCAAAAAATTACCCTTACATGCTATTGGCATGTCAGTTTAGACTCTGAGTTCATACTCGTTCATAGTAGTTAGTTCCGCTTACCTTTGCGTCCTTTGTTACTTGACTACTGCGTTGTGTTACAGCTTACGGGAACCTTGGCTCCGTGTTGAGCACTCAAGGCAGAATGGAAGAAGCGGAGCGAGCTTTCAGAATGGCCTTGTATTACAGACCCAACATGGCGGAGGTCCATTACAACCTGTAAGTATACGTAGAAATAATACCATCAGATATCAAAAGAAAATATGTCTATGCAAAACACTATATCTATAGTAATTCATGTCACTCAGATCGGTGAGGCTTTGCACTAGGTTGCACCATTTTATCAACACGTTGAGCATTTGGTCACCTACCAGCCATCTTTAAAGGGAGCGGGAAGAACGGTAGCAAGCACCAACTGGCAACACTGTAGCAACGAATCAGTATATACAAAGTATATACAATACAGCATGAATTATTTTCTAAATATGAACTAAAAATCCGTTTAATAACGCCCCAATATTGGTGTACCTTCTCTCTCTCCCTCTCTCTCTCTCTCTCTCTCTCTCTCTCTCTCTCTTTCTCTCTCTCTTTCTGTATATATATATTTTTTTTGCTAATATGTAAGTGATTTTATATAGGTCAAACTCTAAATTAAAACATTTATTTACATTTGAAAATAACAGCGCACGCAACTTTTGCTTCAGATTTTCCAAAAACATTTTTTTAACACTTTTTGGAAATCTAATTTACCCACAATCAGCGTTATTAAACACATAAGGTGAAAACAGATTTTAAAATAAATGTAAGATAAACACAGTTAAATGTTGCGTAGAGACTAAGCGCCTTCGAAATGAATACTTGTTAATGACCCTGTTTACATCGGTGTTCTTGATCGACTTTAGATAAGGTTGGTGACTTGTACTTGCCCCTCGTTTATCAATTTCCTGTTACATTACACTCAATTCGATTTCACTGCACAACACAATTTGCCAATTTCCCGTACCGCGCTTAAAGAAGTATTCACTTTATAAATGTAGTTTCCCGTTGGTTGTGACGTCACCATCGGCCTTACACGTTTTTATATTCCTATTGCCAAATACAACACTTGTCTGTAATTATAGTTTCTATTACTAACAAAGTGTATAAATAACATTTCATTTACTTTTATCATTTTAAACATTTAAATCTACCATTATTTTATTTAATGTTTATTCCATTATCGCCTTTTAGTATTAGAACTAAGTAGTCTATCTATGGTCAAGTCGCTTGATTTTGTAATGCATGTTATTGTTACTCACTCAATGGCATCTCTACGGCAACCAGCTGTTTCAACCATCAGCTGTTTCATGAATTCTACAACCTTTCCTTCCGTTACTCTCAATTCGATGTTACTGCAACACAAAATTTGCCTTATGGGGCGTAAAGAGGAGTATTCATTTCAAAAAAGTTACGCTTTAAAGATGTAAAATGTACGACTTTTTTGAAACTGTTGATCGAATCTTGTCGTGCGATGAACGTGTTCAAGCTGTTACGAAATTCGAGTTTTGTATCAAATGTGAATCAAACCGGAATACACAGCATCGTTATATAAATAAATTGAACATTATATAACATTTCTGTTGCAGAGGCATCCTGTTGCAGAGGAAAGAACAATACGAAGACGCCATTCAAAGCTATCAGCTGGCAATACAGTGCAGACCCTCGCTTGCACGTAAGTATAACAATAACAGCTGATAGCCGGCTCGCAGCTCAAAATATTATCAGTGTAATTTTGAAGTTAAAATGCTAATTTATCCCGATTTTAATACAATTTTTATAGTGAAATCTGATTTTAGAATGACCGCAAGGTTGAAAAAACTTCCAGCGAGACAGAGCTGTGTGTCAAGGTTATAGTTTATGTAAACTTTTACTTTTAAATTTTAACGAGAATAAATAAGCAGCCTATTGGTAGGTTATAACGTAAATTTTAGTGTAAAACAGTTTTGAGTTAAAACATTAGTAATTCTGAGCATCTATTTGGAGATGGCTTTACCATAATATGCATTCCAAAAATACCGCGGAGTCAGCTATCGATCTATTATACCATTATGAGACTTTACAAATAATTCCCCCAGCACAAGACTAGCTAACGTAAGCCTACATAAATCCTGCAATAACATTTAGGTAAAGGGTAAGTTTATCATCCCCCCATACCCCGGCATTAGGAACAATCAAAGTTATATAACGAGCAGATCAGGTAGCTATAAATCCCACCCCATACCATTAATGGCTGACCGATGCCCCGCAGCCCCTGTTCACAGATAAGGGTTGTTTTAACACAAACTGCAGTGAATAGTTGACCAGATAAACCCCTATCTCAGTTCACCTATCGTAACAATTAATTTGTGAGGCTCGAAAAGTACAAACGTGAATTTCCGCTTTACAATCGCAGTCGTAAATAAACTGTACATTAACTTCTCGAATACAATTATCGACAAAATTAAAATTGAAATAATCTCGCGAAGTCAGTTTAACCAATTTTTAGTAATTTCTAGTAAATCTGCTGTTTTGGAGTAAAAAACTGTGATTAGAGCTTATTTTGAATTTTTCTGATTGACTGTTAAACCGTAAATGTTTTTTTACAAATGTTAAACTGTCTTCAGTAATGTATCATCATGTATGATAAAAATTAAACAGAATCTTATAAGCGGGTTATGACAAATTAGGCCGATTACGAGTTTTTGTTTTTGACTCGCGAACTGAATTTTTTGTTTGAAATGCTGCCCATATTTTTTACATTTTTACTGTTGACATTTCGGTTAAAATTGTTATTCAAATTGCTAAAGAAATTGGAGGACTCTTAATTTTAGACATTTGTCGACAAAAATACTTCGATTAAAGAAAATAAGTTCACGAAATATAGTCAATTTGCAAATGCGAGTCAAGTATCATAAAAATCGTAAAAATAGTAGTCTTTTTGTTTCTACTACCAAAGAAACTGAAAACAAAAATCCATACAAATCTTAAGATCAATTGTTCACTATTAAGATAAGTTTATTCGTATTTCTTGGACCTCCCAATTTAAAAATTTATGACGAACAAATATATATATATATATATATATATATATATATATATATATATATATATATAAGCTTTTTTAGCTACAGTACACCAAATAACACATATTTATCTTTTTAACCACCCTAATATTTTACCAAGTAACAACTCTACTACCTTACCACGTATGTTACTATCTTCGTAAGTAACCACCCTACTACCTTACAAAATAACTACCTTACTAACTTACCATGTAATCACCTTACTATCTTATCAAGTAACCACATACTACCTTACCATGTAACCACTTTACTACCTTACCAAGTACTTCATAATTTACCAAGTAACAATCCTACTATCTTATCAAGTAACCACCTTACTACCTTATCAAATAACCACCCTACTACCTTACCAAGTAACCATCTTAATACCTTACCAAATAAATACCCTACTATCTTACAAAGTAACCACCTTACTACCTTACCAAGTAACCATCTTACTATCTTACCAAGTAATAATCCCACTATCTTACAAAGTAACCACCTTACTACTTTACCAAGTAGCCATCTTACTATCTTACCAAGTAACAACCCTACTACCTTACCATCTTACTACCCTACCCTACCAAGTAGCCATCTTACTACCTTACCAAGTAACAATCATACTACCTTACCAAGTAGCCATCTTATTACCTTACCAAGTAACAACCCTACTACCTTACCATCTTACTACCCTACCCTACCAAGTAGCCATCTTACTACCTTACCAAGTAACAATCATACTACCTTACCATCTTACTACCCTACCCTACCAAGTAGCCATCTTACTACCTTACCAAGTAACAATCATACTACCTTACCATCTTACTACCCTACGCTACCAAGTAGCCATCTTACTACCTTACCAAGTAACAATCATACTACCTTACCAAGTAACCACCTTACTATCTTATTATTTTTTACGATTTTTTGGTCGCCGAGATATTTCCAGAGAATAACAGACGAACAACCTAAAGATGTCCAGTAACAAAGACATAACCACGGAACAGACTGATTAAATACAAAATGGCAACTTACAAAGCTATTGCAAGTTCTGATTTTGTTTTAGTGGCCCACCTGAACCTCGGACAACTTCTAGCGTCCAGGGGTAGATGCGAAGAAGCAGAATCTGTACTGAGGAGGTGTTCCCAGCTAGACGGCACAGGCTTGAAGGACAGACGTACGCACGAGAATACCCGCATCACCGCACTACTGCATCTAGGCAGGCTGCACGCAGACAGAGGAAAGTACGAAGAAGCAGTGGCTGTGTATAAGGAGGCTGTGGGGTCTATGCCGCAGGGCTACCAACCTCAGGTTAGTAAAAAGATACTAACACTAGTGGATACAGCGGGAATCCCTCTCAACCAGAGAACAAGTGAAAAAGTAAACAAAACTTTTCACAAACTACCGAAGTTTATGATTTTTTAAAAATTATTTTCAGTTTTGTGGTTACTTTTGAAATGTTCAGACAGAAAAAGCTAACCTAACACATTAACGAATGATGTTAGCGAGTCACCGAACTAAAAACTTTCTTAGTGCTTAATTATTTGTGTAAATCTATGTATTATTATTTAAAAAACTATAAAACATTACTAAATATTTTATATTTGCGAGGTCACTGTATCAACTTGACCGTTCGGTATTTGGATTACGTGTTCATTCACAGTTTGGCCAAACGCATTGACCGATTGCTTTGAAATTTGGTGCTAAGGTAATTTGCATAAAACCCTAACGACGTATGTGTAAGATACGTCACTTCCTTTCACTCCATTCACTTCCGTTACAAGACGGGAGGACTCTGATTTAACGATGACTAGTATAAGCAGTTTTAGTCAAAACGCGTCGAACGCTTAAATTTAGTACGAAGGTACCTTGCAGAAAGCTCTAACGAAGTAAGAGGTGTGTTCAGAAAGTAACGAAAATTTTAATTTTTTGAACAAAATATTTATTTATTCTTCTACATTGATGTTGTCGCCTTCAAAATAGTCTCCACTGGAGATTATGCACTTGTGCCAGCGCTTTTTGTAATCCTCGAAACACTTCTCAAACTCGATCTTTGAGCCTTTAGTTCTTTCAGCGATGCGCTTTTAATGTCATCTACGGCTGTAAAACGACGGCCCTTTAAGGTACTCTTTATTTTTGGAAATAGGTAAAAGTCACACGGAGCCATATTCTGGCGAACATGAAGGCTCGGGCATTGTTACAGTACTGTTTTTGTTAAAGTAATGTTCCAAAAATTCACGAACAAGCAATGAAGTGTGAGCTGGTGCATTATCGTGGTGCAAAAGCCATGAATTGTTTTTACACAGATCCGGGCGTTTTTTTCGGATTGCTTTACGCAAACGGCGTTGAACTTGTAGGTAGTACTCCTTATTGACCGTTTCACCGGGTGGCAGGAATTCATTATGCACTATGCCATTAATATCGAAGAACACAGTGAGCATAACCTTCACATTCGACCGCACCTGTCGAGCCTTTTTCGGTCTTGGCGAGCCAGAATGCCTCCACTGGGATGATTGAGCCTTAGTTACGACGTCATATCCGTAAACCCATGTTTTGGCACCTGTTATAATACGTTTCAGTAATTCTGCATCGTCGTTGACTTCATTTAGTGACTCCTGAGCGACTTCCATTCGCCACTGTTTTTGTTCAAAATTCAACAATTTTGGAACGAATTTTGCTGCCACGCGTTTCATACACAAAACACTAGAAACAATGGCATGATATGATCCAATCGATATGCTAACATCATCAGCGACCTCTCTAATTGTGATTCAGCGATTGTTCATAACCATTTCTTTCACTTTTTCCACGTTTTCATCGGTTGTTGATGTACTGGGGCGTCCAGTGCATTCGTCATCTTCAACGCCTTCACGGCCTTCTTGGAAAGGCTTATACCACTCGTAAACTCTTGCTTTACTCATAGCAGACTCACCATAGGCCTTTGTTAACATTTCACACACTTTGTTACACTTTATTCTATTTTTTACGCAAAATTTGATACAAATTTTTTGATTCATGTCTTTTAACAAACGAAAATCGCCGAACTCATAAAAACACGTCTAACTTTAGTAGCTGTCACAGACAAAGTCAAAAATGAAAACAGCTGGAAGTTTTATCATACTTCAAAAGCATGTATACCAACATAATAAAAAAAACGTTTGATAATCGGTCTCTCCAAGCCCGCGAAATTTAAAAATTCTCCTTACTTTCCTCTTATGTTTAAGATTTTTCCCCGTTCGCTTCGGTTTCAAGATGATTTTTCCTGATTTAACGATGACGGATGTAGTCGCAGCTTATTTAATGTAACCGCAAAACCAATAATAATTTTGACGGATTATTAGAGAAAGAGCATAAAAAATTTCCAATAATGTTGATACAGTAACATTTTTCGTAAATATTACGGTTAACGGTTAAATTGGCGCAAAATGTTACTAGCGCTGTCGTACAACGCTGTGTATATTAATTAAGAATTTATTGCCAACTATTATTTTGTTCTTTTAACTATTAGTTCATTCCAAATGTCTGATTTAAGAATCTATAAAAAATGTTAATAAACATTAGGTGCTACTTAGTAAAAATAACTGAAAAAAAGATCTACTTTATTCATAAACGTGTATGGTTCGTGGTAACTTGTGTACCGAATTTAAAGTTTATAGATTAATACACGGGCTACGATGTGTGTGTGGGGGGGATCACCTCTGTACCGTTCACTGACCAGACTTGACCCGTTCATAAGGTAGTAAAAATATCGACCAATAAATAAACAACATAGTCCAATTACATCCATTAAATAATTCTCATAATCTCCAATAATTTCATAATAAACGTAATTGTTACGTGATGAACTGTGCGCATGCTCCCCTTCCCTCGAGTCATTTTTGCTTAGCAGCCTGATAACTTCATCCGTGCTGTTCGGATCTTACTAACATTTCTAAAAACATCTATCTTAAACACAAACATTTTACATCCAAAATTGCTTGAAATAAAAAATATCATGAAACAAGTTGATTCGTAAATTATAAGATTTATAATAAATATTTAAGCAATATATTATATCTGAAAATATTCATTCTGCGTTAAATCTATTTAGCAGGGATAGTACATTTTGTGAGGTTGAATATATACATAGCTAACCGTACCTGATACAGTACTTGTTGTTGCAGATACTGTACAACTTGCTTGGAGAAGCACTGACACGGCTGCAACGTCACACGGAGGCAGAACAGTGGTACAGATCGGCTTTGGAAGCCAAGCCTGATCACATCCCAGCACACCTAACCTACGGCAAACTGCTGGCGAAGAATGTAAGTACTCTAGTTCAATGTTCCTAGATAATGCACGCTGTAAATAAATGTTCCTCAACAGTACTTACAAGTGTTACCTAAACGTTTCGTGAAGCGTTCATACTTTATGCCAGTTAAATGAGGACGTTGGATCAGTTTAAACGGTATAATGGTAAGGTAAAGCAACGGGGTAATCGAAACCTCCAATTCTCAAGGCCGCAGCAGACAGACCGGTGCTTTAGCCACATCGACCGCCGATCCGTTTTTCGTTGTGAACATACAGCACTGCGCAGATTCTATGAGTAGCCCTATCATATTCGATGTAGGACCTTCAAACGACATCGGAAGAAAAACGAACACCAAGATTATAATGTAGGTGCCTACATTGGAAGGAGAAGTCAAATACAACAATAACTGATGACACTCGAGCGCTGACCGATGGGTTGGCCCACCGAATTGTTTAGGCGGGGATGTGTAGTAGTGCTTATGAGCTAGTGAGTATATTCTGAGTACCGTGGGTCAGACATGTTTCCAGTACAAACCTTATCCAGACTGCACACAATGACGATGACATTTACAAGTTGTTGATTGATCTGGTGAAGAGTGAGCACAGCCTGTGGAACACGGAACAATAAAAACTCTCCTGCAAAATTCTGCTGAGAAGCAACTATTGACTATCCAATAATAGTTCTTTAATATACCCAAAATAATTCGTAGCCGTTGGCAAAATTTTAAAACTAGTCCCCTTGTAAACCTTCATTAAAACCCATTGGAAACTGGATTTTACTAACATGCTATTGGCCTTCAGTACTGAATTTCTTCAGTAGTTTACACTAAGATTATGTGCAATAATAAAAGCAAGTAGCCTACCAATTTTATCCTACATAATGTTGTAATTGTTAACACATATTTAGCCAACACTTTTAACACTATATTAACATTTTTTTATGTTTATATATTTACACTATGTACATTTTGTTTCCTTTTCAAAAATTTGTCCGACTATGATAAATTTCAAAACAATTTTCCAAATGCAAAGGAACACTACATTTTTTGCACTGGTAAATTGTTTCAGACCTTTTTCCTTTTGCAGTACATACTCTACACTTTCTAGATAGCCTTGCTTTGTTTGTTGGGTGGATTTTCCCTATTAAAAGTCACCAGAATTTTAGTTATATTTGGATTAGAAGTCCACTGCCAATCATTTACTTGTAGGTTATGTGTAATATTGTCTGCAATTAGGCCTATTTTCACAGATCTCATCATCACTGTTATCACTATCACTACTGTCATTTTCAACAATAACTTCTTGCTCTTCATTATCACTAATCTCACAACTACTTTCATTTAAAATATCCCCAGCAAACTCACTAAATGCACTCGAAGAAATAAACAATTTCTCACGAGAAGCCATGTTTCTACAACTGTCAAATTCGTACACAACTTCACAAATAAACTGCCGAAAATTAACGAGTAACAACGGAAATAAACGAAGGAAAAATATCTCATAGATTGAAAATAGATTTATATTTCTATATTCGACTTTTAGGCTAGAAACATACGGCAAAGAGATCAGTGAAGTAGAGGACGGACATTGCCCGTCTTTAGTACTTAAGCCATTGAGAGAGAAGGACGGGCAATATACGTCTTTCGTTACCAATGGGTTTTAAAACGGTGCACCTTGTTCTACGTCTCTCATTAAGTATACTTTATGAATCTGCCAAAGCCTTGATCAGTCCTTAAGGAAACGTTCAACAGAAGCCAAAACAAAAATCATCTGCAGAATCACTCGTATCACCTTCATACCAAAGGCACCTGCCATGGCTACTGTAGGAATTGGAATGAAAATTTGGAACTGTTGAATGAATTTTGATTGGTAACGAAGTTGTCAAAACTTTTACTAAAACTAATTTACTTCCTAACAGAAAATATCTCACTTCGTATCAGCTGTATCGACTCAAGTCTTTAAACAAACTTTATTAAATTTCAATTTGAATATTTCCTGATGAAATGATTTTAATAATTTCAGTTAGTTTGTTTTGTAAAGAACCAATTTTTTTTTTAATATCAACAAGTACGTTATAATTAGATGATGAAGTGTTTTACTTTCATTTATTTTCAATAATTTTGCTTAAAGTTATGAAGTTTTCGCTATGTTTGTGCAGCGTTAATTTTTTTTTACAGAAAACCAGAATAGTGGAAGCTGAAAGGTGGTTCCAAAGAGCCAGAAAACTGGCGCCTACAGATCCCGCTGTCTATCAACACTTTGGTGAGTGACTGTACTGAAAGTACTTTTTAAGTAAGTCAAAATTTGTTGTAGATCAAACATTTTGTTTTGTTTTGAGGCGAAATGTTGTACATTGAAATATATTTCGTTTTGAGACAAAAACATAGTCCTCAAGTACCCGAAGAAAATTTACGATCTGTTCAACAAATCCGGTTCGACAACCATGACAAGAACACCGAATATAGGCTTAATTTACGAAAATCGGTTCCTTTTAATATGTGAAGAATCGCGATCAAGTGACAGTCAATCTAAAAATGTTAAACAAATAAAAATTTAAAGCCGAGAATATCGAATGGGCAACCATTTTTTTGGAAATTTTTATTGGAAATTTAGCTTACTGGAGCAGCCATCATAAGAAGACTTAGACCGTGAACCTTAAAATTTGCGTATATATATATATATATACATATATATTGTATCATGGCTCTACAACTCATTTCTGAGTCCTGGCCTCCATCACAATTCATTGCATCTGTTTGAGTCTCTAGTAGCAATCCGCCACCATCTGATAGTAAGTGTTGTGACATCTCGATTCATTCCATCGGCCCTTCTTAGCCTCGGCCGTCCACTTGTTCCCTTCAGTGTCAGAGAATATATTTTCTTGACGATGACGTTCTCATCCATTCTGTGGTTTGTCGAGAGCAATATTGCCAAATTTATGTACTTTACAATATCATATATACATATATATTTGTAATGATCCCTCCAATTGTGTGTGTGTGTGTGTGTGTGTGTGTGTGTGTGTGTGTGTGTGTGTGTGTGTGTGTGTGTGTGTGTGTGTGTGTGTGTGTGTGTGTGTGTGTGTGTGTGTGTGTGTGTGTGTGTGTGTGTGTGTGTGTGTGTGTGTGTGTGTGTGTGTGTGTGTGTGTGTGTGTGTGTGTGTGTGAATGAGAGAGAGAGAGAGAGAGCAGCTCATTTTTACAATTTTTGTCTGATTTTATTCAATCTTGGCAAAAAAATCAGTTTTTGTAATAGTTGTTAAAAACAAATGTCAAATCTTTAAAAATTCAGTTTTTTTGGCTCAATTTCTAAAAATTCTGATTTCACTATCGCATTCAGTGTTAAACAGTGTACAAATTAGTATTTAGAAACTTCAAATTCTGATGTAATTAAGCAATTCAGTTTGACGGCGATTTTGAACGAAATTTAAAAGATTAAACTGCTAATTACGAAGGTACAGATTACAGATACACATTACGAAGGTAAAATCAAAATTTCAGAAATGTGCAAACTAAAGACAAACGCTTTTCAAAAATCGCTGCAACGAGATGCTCCTTGATACGCGATTATTTCGAATCACTACTCTAACATTTCCGATTATTCGATTTTCAGAAATTAAACCGGTTTTCCAGTTATTGAATTAACACCCGTCGAACTAAGCATGCTCCATGGTGAAATACCAACAATATAAGTAAGTGTGAACAGTGTATTCCATTTTTTTCATAACAATTCACATTTCACGCATCTATGGTTAACGAATTAGAGTAACCGAAGCCGGGAACAGTATCGCACTATTCTGGCGGCTGAAAATAGAGCACTGATGAATACCGAATCCGTGTTACATGAATCTTATTTGCATGCATTGTTTATGTAATCTATAGAACGGACGCATAATTCTAGCGTTTGTGTAAACACATCTATCATAACGCAAAAATATTACAGATACTTTCAAATAAATAATGGACCCCAAGATGTTCAATAAGCATGATGGTATTCCTATAAAATTTGTTTCTAGTTTTCACTGATAAAAGTTACTGCATTTCAGATTTACTAAAGCTGAAATTTGATATACCTAATTCAGAAAAATGTCTGTACAACAGTAAATATATTTTAAATACAAATAAACACAAAAAACTTTTAAGAATAAAAATTAATAATTATTTTTACAGTTTCTGGCTCTGTCACTTCCAATAACGTTGATTTCAAACAGACCCGCCACCACATTTACAACTGTTACGTATTTCCTGATAAGTAAACAGTACAATTCCAAGCAGGAAATAATATTCAAGACCTTATTTCAAACCCTTTCTTGCCGTTAAAAGCATCGCGACACGCAACTGTCTCGCTGACATCATAGAAGCGATTTCTCTTCCAACAAAAGTGATTGTTACAACTTAGCTTATTTTTTTAAAATCTTATTTCAAAATTTTACTTTGTACTTCAAAATTGAATTGAAAATAGTTGAAATGTACCCTGACAACCGACAAATTGAATTCCTTAAATTCAGCTGTTTTTTAAAATTAAAAAAGAAAATTTGTATGCAATATTCAACGGAGATTACGATGGTGGGATCATAAATTCAAAAATATTTTTTGAAGGAGTGAAATGGCTGCCATTTTGAACTTGTTTGAATGAATTTCGATAGTTAACGAACTTTTATAATCTTCTTCCCCTACATAGTAATAAATCAATATATATATATATATATATATATATATATATATATATATATTATTATTATTATTATTATTATTATTATTTGCGTATAGACCCTGTTGGATCACGCAAAGCACTCCGACTCATGTCTTGTTCCTTCTAATCCTCCACACCTCCCTCATCCTGTCCCCATGGATCCTCTTCCACTCCTCCCGTCCATTTTACCCCTGCTCTCTTTGGGATTTCATTCTCTGGGACCTTCCAACCGAGCATCTTTCTCCTGTATGCGTGCCTGTCTTCAACGTCTGTTGAGTCTATTTCTGCGTCATGTAGGTCAATTCTGACTTGTGCGATCCACGACGTTGTTGATTTGACTCCTTGTATATACTTAAGGATTCTGTTGGCAAGTCTCGTTGTTGGGAGTCTACTGATGTGTCCATAGAACCGAAGCCTCCTTCTTCTGATATCTGCTGCCAGGTTCGATATCTTCTCTGTGGTCTGCCGGGAGTGCAACCTGTATCCATCTTCTGTTAATCTCGGGCCAAGTTCCTCAAGATTTTTTGTTCTTCCTTCAAAATACCCTCCATGGTAGCTTTTGTGTGGAGTGCTAGCGTCTCGCTTGCAAATAATACCTCCGGTTTTATGACTGTGTTGTAGTGTCTGATTTTTGTGTGCGTCGACATACATCTCTTATTGTAGATATCACGCGTTATACCAAGAGCCCTCTTCATTCTCAGTAGCCGAACCTTTGCGCAGCCTTCTCTCCACCCGTGGGTTTAAGAATTTCTCCCAGATATTTGAAGTGCTCTTATATATATATATATATATATATATATATATATATATATATATATATATATATATATTATTTAAAGGTCAAGGACACAGGTCTTACAATGATGGTCTTTCAAAAGCTCATTTTCTAATGGAAATTTGCTAAAAAGCTCCCCGAATTTGGTATCAGGTAACTACAGTATAGCAGCATTCAGTCACCATGTATACCATGTATATATATGTCGTATAGCCTAATGTTGTGAAGAGACTACCTGTTCTGTGAAAAAATCGGCTTGCTTTTCGAACAATTGCGTGTATCGTATTACAGAACTATTGCTTTATTTGAGCTACTTGACCGATACGACAGCTTTAAGGCATGGCTTTAGATACACGGAACTGAACCGAATGGGAGGAACAGAAAATTCCTTAAGGGTGGGCACATACTCTCACAAATTGTCCAGCCACTGGCATTACAAAAATCATGGAAGTACAATCATCGTATGACAGAACAGCAATGTAATGTCCGGATAGGGTGACTACACACACAAGGAACGGAACGTTGCGGATAGATCCTGAGACAGTCGACTCAGTTTGTCCCGACTCTACTCGATTCGACTAGACTAGGCTTTGTTCGATTCGACTCAGCATGGCTCGGCTTCATTCGACTATACTCGCTTCGTGTCGCCTAGATTCGGCAGTTTCTTTCTTTGCACTTGTAGCCACTTCTATTTTAATAGACAGGGAGCACGTATCTGAAGAACAATCTGTTCCTCTCCATACTGTGTTTGTATAGCCGTTGCTTTAACCCGTTCTTAACCGTTTTTCTGCTTCTACCCCCTAAATACTTTTTTTTATTTTGTAGACCCCCCATATATTTAAAATGAGTTGCACAAATATCACCTCAAATGAAGCTTTTATTAGAAGCATTTCAGTAATGCAATTTTATAAAATAATTTTTATGTTGTATTAATAGGTATATATTAAAGATATAATTATGTTTATAGAAGCAGAAATTTTTAAAAAGATACAAATTACATAAATGACATGAATCTCATAAATACATACAATTTTAATGAGATGGTTGCGATTGATGTCTTACTTACTTCCGGGGAAATATTTCTTAATATTATTCGTAAATCACCACGTTCATTAGAAGGTGGTCCATCTTAAGGGGTTAAAAATGGAATTTATTTCATCGACCCCCCTCCAGTGTTCGACCCAGCCTCGAATATGATCGACCCACTTCAAACTTGAACAGACCCCCAAGAGGCCCATCTGCTGCCTTAAAAGTTCCAGTAACACTAGTACTGTCCTCCAAAACTAAAAACTTAGAGATATGATTCTAACGTAGCAGTTTTTTAACTTACCGTAATTTCTGTTGCAGGACAATTCTTGTCAGAGTTGGGCAGGCATACGGAAGCGGCCAGACAGTATCTGATAGGCGCCCAGCTCGCTCCGGACCAGTACGATCTTGTACTTGCTGCGGCGACAGCGCTCCGCCAAGCTGGACGTAAATACGAAGCCGAGGTGTATTATAGGCAAGCTGTGGTTCTGAAACCAGAGGTAAGCACAATCCGTAAATCCTGAAGGATAAACAAATTGTAAACGCGTCCAGCAGCTGTTTCTTTGTCGTAATGGAAGCCAATTCCCAACAATAATTTTTGTATCTTTTTCACTTTAAAAAAAATCTGTTTAACCATCGCAGTTAGTGCTAAAACTTAATGATTTGCAAAGGCGTTTTTCGTACTTTAAGCTATCTGAAATTGAAAAAGTACTGTTTTTACATTCCAGGATTCCGGCAGCCACAGCAACCTCGGCGCCATCCTCCATCTCAACGGGAAATACAGGGAAGCCGCCGAGTCGTACAGACAGGCTTTGAGGTTGCAACCTCACGACGCCACCACTTTGGACAACCTGCAGAAGCTGCGCAACCTACTCAGCCGCATGGAGACATGACACGACGCGTGCTACAACGTCACTACTGCTATGGACCAATTTTTTATAACCTAACCTTGTGTTGAAGTTTTATAAAACCTGTAGGTTAAAGTGTCACGGCGGGCGTTCAAGTTATCCCGGAGACATTAACTCAGAAGTAATTATGTCTCGCTGGCATGATGGAAGCGGATTTCTAAAAATATTGTTTAACATAATTTTTGAAAAATGCGATTTAAACCATGACAATCAGCTAAAAAAATCTGCATAAATTGAAATTTTAAATTTAAAAATAACATTGGAAATGCTAATTCTTGGAGATTTTATGCTTATTTTTATGGAAAATCAGATTTTCAAAAAATACAAAATAAAAAAAAATTCTTAAACCACCATTCTGAAACGACCAAAAGAATTTAGTTGCATAACGAATGCATTATCAAAACTGATTGTTTTATTTTAAGTTTACACACATTGTGTGTGTGTGTGTGTGTGTGTGTGTGTGTGTGCGTGCGTGCGTGCGTGCGTGCGTGCGTGCGTGCGTGCGTGTTTTGTGTGTTTATATATATATATATATATACTACGTTAGGACAGGAGCTTATTTCATTGCACAGAGTCTAGGTCTTAATTGAAGTTGAATTCCACTCCTGTTTAGGCCTAGTAATTTTAAAAAAGACACTTGTTTCGAATGGTGTATTTCAAAACTGCATTTCTGGGATCTCTTGAATGCCCACTAACCTAGTGAACAATCCCTTAGAGTTTATACAGTTTAAGTTAACGAAAAAAGGTGCTGCGAGGAATTTTGTTAAATATTCGAAATTTTATAACTTATTATTTTACTTTACTATAAACTAGTTTAAACTTTCGTTTTTGTAAAATACAGTGTTACTATAGGTGGAATAAGCAATGTTAGCAAATGAAAGCATTTTGATAGTGAAATTATAAGTGAAAAAAAATTGACGTTATATACACGATTTTTTTGTGTTTTACAATAAAAATAGGAACATCATCCCTGACCGCTGGGAATTCCTTAATTTGTTTGTTCTAACTCTCGGAATTATAATCTGCATAAATTTAAAATGCCAATTATGCAAATTTCAACACCGGTTACAATTCCAATTTCGAATATCCCGTCCGAGTTATATAGTTTTTAAGTTTACCCAAATAGTTACGTTGATTTCGTTGGGTAACGAACTCGCCTTTCACAAAAATCTATTATCGTGGCAAGTTTAAATTAAACCGAAAAAAGATTACAACACTGCGAATAGAATTTTCAATATGTAAACGAATTTGAGAGGTCATGGTCGGGGCTCATTTTATAGTCATAGGCCTGGTACCTTATCGTGAAATCAGCTGTAATAATTTTTCTAAACTCTCACTTATCTTGATACTGGTAGCGAGCTTGCCTATCAGAACTATAGTAACCCTGTATTATAATCTATACTGATAATGTTACCAGTAACTTTAATGTAAACAGAAAAAGACTGACACATTGTAAAAATATTAGACAGATGGAATTAATAGCCTATCAATGTTACGTGAAATTACAAAAACTGTCTTCAATTAATTAAAATATTACAAGAATACAACAAAACGAACAAAACGGTTCATACATAATTTCCCAATTTCCGTTCAGATTCAGCTGATCATGGTTTTTGTTTTTCTAAATCACACTTGAACTGTAACCTTATACAAACTTCAGTTATTAATATTCATACGCTTAAAACCAAAGTTAAAAAATCCGATAAACAAAGATCGAGAGATAAGATCGATTTTTCCCTTGCAGCACCGCGCTTATACAGCAAAAACGCGGTGTACCTCTGTGTATGAACCGTTTTTTGTGTGTTATTTAAGAAAATAATTTGGGCAAACGATCTTTAAAACAAATATCGCGTAGAAATACTATTGATAACGTCTGATAACAAGTCAAGCGCGAGTACAGAATGTATTAAACACCTAAAAAAAGTTAAGACTTTAAACACCTAAACAACAAAAAGATAATATTGCATTCATCCACTGATCCACTAATATCTCAAACTGTGATAAGCAATTCTACGAGGGCTATTCAGAAAGTAGATTACGTTTTTGGATAAAAAAAAACTAAGTACAGGAAAAAAATTTTATTATATACATTTGAAAGAGGAACTAAAATACTATTTTTCGACATAATCGCCAAACAAATTTAGACATTTGTCATATCGGTGAACTAGCTTTGAAATTCCCGTGTCGTAGAATTCCGCCGCCTGTGACGCCAGCCAGTCAGTCACGCCCGCGCGGAGATCTTACGACAAAGATGGTGAATCATTTCTTGATCGCATCGTAACGGGAGATGAGACTTGGGTTAAGCACGTTACCTGTGAGACAAAACTACAGTCTATGGAGTGGGGGCACACAAATTCCCCCAAAAAACCGAGGAAATGTCTGCAAACCCTGTCAGCAAGGAAGATCATGGCGACCGTTTTTTGGGACAGGAAAGGTGTTCTTCTGGTTGACTTCCTAGAACGTGGAGCAACCATAAACTCAGAAAGGTATTGCCAAACATTACGAAACTTAAGACGAGCTATCCAGAACAAGCGGAGAGGAAAACTGAGTGCAAAAGTGTTGTTTTTGCACGACAATGCCCGCCCTCACACGGCAAATCGAACAAAGACGTCTTGACGGCCTTCAAGTGGGAGATTTTCCCTCATCCACCCTACAGTCCGGACCTGGCACCTAGTGATTTCCACTTATTCCCGAAGATGAAGACTTGGCTTGCAACACAGCGCTTCGATGACGACGCAGATCTCCGCGCGGGCGTGACCGACTGGCTGGCGTCACAGGCGGCGGAATTCTACGACACGGGAATTTCAAAGCTAGTTCACCGATATGACAAATGTCTAAATTTGTTTGGCGATTATGTCGAAAAATAGTATTTTAGTTCCTCTTTCAAATGTATATAATAAAATTTTTTTCCTGTACTTAGTTTTTTTTTTATCCAAAAACGTAATCTACTTTCTGAATAGCCCTCGTATATTCAAAGTGTAAAGCTGTATTAGAAAGCACAATAGTTTACGAGAAGTGCCATCGCAATAATTAAAAATCAGGAAAAAAACTCCTACTTTAATTCACTGTCAATATTTTTACAACAAAAAAAAGTTTGTTTTTAATGTTTAAAGTTCGTGCTTTAACAATACCTTCTTACCATCAGGAGTTATTTTACTAGTCCGGCAGTCTATCCGTATACAATATTAAAAACAAATGGATAATTTTGAAAAACAAAAGTGACTGTATAAAAAATAATTTTTGAACAGCAACCACTTCGTTTGAATTTAAACTAAGGCAACCATTTAAAGCATTATAACTTGTACTTCAGCTCCTTGTAATATTTCGGCTTAAGTGATAATAATTTCAGCCACGAATTTATTATTTCGTTAACGATACCTGTACAGGAGTTTACATTAGTAATTCAGCCGATTTAAAATATTAACGTGCTTAACAATAAAAGAAAAAACCTGAAGATGGAAATAATCCGAAACGTATCACTTCACTCATGATGGTACGAAGTAATTCGTTATACGAGCTGACGTTAAATTTTAGTTGTTACAAAATCATGTTTGAAAGAACCAAATTTTATTTCTCTGTTTTAAATGACATATTAGTATTATAGCCTATTACAAATAACGTTCTTTGTAAATCGTAGGCTGGTGTTAAAAAAAAATTACGTTTTTAATTGGAATCGAACTGTCGCTCCGGCGGTTCTATATTTGAACATCACCGCACGTACATCTGTGAGGGCCGGTCTGTACACGGCGATTCGGAAAATTAGTAAAATCACAGCTACTTATCACGGAATCTGCTTTAAAAGCTTTCCAAAAACAGAGTGTGTTTTGTGTTATTTTGTAGTGTATATAGAATATTTTGTTTGGAAATTTATAGAATAATTTGTGTTGAATTTTTCAAAATTGTAATAGCCGGTTAAAAAAATCCGTTTTTAAGATTAAATTCAAAATATTCCCGTAAAATCGGTTATTCCTTCTAGTCTCAAGCATTCTACACAGACCGTCAATCAATACCCACCTTTTTTAATTAGACTATGAGATTTCAAATATAATACTAAAATTGTCAATATCAATTTTTTTCATAATTACCATTTTTTTTATTTCTCCTATAGTAAGATAAAATAAGGGATTACTGGACAACCTGGAGAAGAAGGAAAGAAAGTTAATAAGGAAGATATTGGGCCAAAACTTTAGAAATAATGAAGTAAAGTTGATTTCTAATAAAAACCTGTATCTCAAAATTGAGAGACTCTCAGATAGCATGAGGAAAAGACGACTTAGTTTTTATGGCCATATTAGTAGGATGAACAGCAGTATACTTACTAGGCGGATCTTTGCTTTCTTCAGAGATCGGAAAACGAAGAGTAAT
This sequence comes from Callitettix versicolor, assembly GCA_022606455.1. Classification (NCBI taxonomy): domain Eukaryota; kingdom Metazoa; phylum Arthropoda; class Insecta; order Hemiptera; family Cercopidae; genus Callitettix; species Callitettix versicolor. Next base: position 65,707,390 of record CM040187.1, read on the forward strand.
TGGTTCAGGCGGGTCCAGGAAGACTTAACTGAGCTGGCGATATCAGATGAGATGATTGACGATGTACTTAAACTGCGAAAATTTTTACATAATGAAAACCTAAGGTTCCAAGAAAAACCAACATCTAAAAGGGGCGGGGCAGTCTCGGATGAAAGAAGGAAGGCAGCCTCGGATAGAATGAAGCAGTATTGGATACAGCGTAGGGCAGCTAACGCACATCAAAGTAATTGATTTGGCGTACCCCAAAGTGGGTGATCCGGATGAAAGAAGAAGATAAAATAATACCTCCTATAGTAAAATAATTATCTTGAGACTATGATGGATCTACAGTGTCTGTTTTTTAAGTACACTGAGTGTACAAAGGTGGTTTTTACTTGAATATCGTTTCATCAGTGTATTTGTACCCATTAATGAAGACTAAACTAATTGATCGATTTATGTAAGTATGTTAGAGTTATTCTGGTTTATCTGAGACTAGTTTTGCAAGTGACTGTATTTTAATTAAAAGCCGTTCGGAAACCAATGAAAAATAATCTTTAAAAAATTAACAAAATTACTCGAATTGGTTTAATAGATTTCGCTCAAATTTTTGTCACGTAACATAAAATGGCGTGTCAAATTTCAATTGTAAAAAATTGTCTCGGCCACCGTATTCTCGGACCGTCAAATTTGGTACCCTGTCTTGATAAAGTAAAATTTTGGTTTTTATAGGTGCATAACCGTAATTGTTTGGGAACAGTAATTTTTCGGAAATTGAAAGTAAGAAAGTTATTGCACCATTTCTTATTTGTATATTTCGTTTGATGCGAAAGTGAAAATTTACCGTGACTCCTAGAGTTTCTCCCAGAACTAGATCCAAAATGTTGCACAAACAAAAGATGGAAATATTCATTTAAAAAAAACAAAATGTTTAAGTAGTTTCGAGAGGAAGCACTCGTACGTAACTCATAACCGGTAGAATAGCGAGCAGTTCGCTAAAACTCGGACCAGTGCGCAGGTTCCAATCTAGTTACTTCCGTTAAACGAACTCAGCATTAGTGTAGCTGACAAAGTAAAAAAAGTTAAACTAAAAATAAATCCTTTTTTTACGAAAAGTTTCTCCATATTTTAGGCCACTTAAACCAATGAGAAACAGATATCAGTGTTAACGGTAAGTGTAAAGTAACGGGAGTAACTGCGGCTTAAACTAAGAAACCTGAGTTGTGCAGATCAGAGACGCAGCAGATTGACCGGTGATGCTTTAGCCAAATAGACCACCGAGCCCACGAAATAGAAGTCAACGCTCTATTTCGTCACTATTTGAACACCCTGTACAGAACGGCCCTGATACAAAGTGCAAAGTCTCTACTGTTACGGTACATTGTAAATACATTTCTAAGTGTTCCTGTAGAATATATAATTCTATCATCTATCTCGTCTGTAAATCTATCTAGCCAGACCTTTATTCAACGAAATAGATTTAATAGGATGCAGTTCCATTGATCTTGACAATACTTTATATATATTTTTTTTATGCGTGATTGTATATTAAAGTACTTAGCTTTTTATAATTAGTAAAAAAATGTTTGGTTTCAAAGAGCTATCTTTAAAGAAATGTTTTTGTTTTTATTTCTAACTCTTCCTGTAATGAAGTACGGAGCGGTGATATATATAATATATATTTTTAATCCAATATATAAAATTACGTAATATTATAACGAAATTTTACTAAAGTATTATTATTTTTTTATACTATAAAAATTTTCTTAAGCTTTGAAAATTACGTTTTCATTTCAAATAACATTTGTACATTATAAACGAATAATTTTTTTCAAAGTAAGTACATAATATTATAAGCAGTATTATAAAGATAATATATAGAACCAAACTGTACAATAGTAGTTCACATTCGTGAAGCTATTTGTAGTAAAACATTTCTTTGGCACATCATGTGGTAATGGAATCTAAAAAATGTATTTTTTTCAGGAAAAAAAGATTTTTTTGGAGGAACATTCTTGCTTGTCTTAACATGTCTAATAACGGAGTATGTTAAGACAAGATGCCTTGCAATAAGGATAGATTTTAATGAAATTATTTCTGTAATTACTGGGTACAGTAAGAAAGTGTTTTATAAATTAATAGGGGCTGGTAAGGGCAATAGTTCAACATATATTTGCTAATAGTAATATAAATTATGTTTATAATAATTTCATTTATCCAGGATCTACTCATAATTGAAAACTCACTTAAACTTTTTCGACAGTTAAGAAAAAAATCCAAAAACATTTGCCAACCCTAACCCTAGAGAATATGTAAATATACAAATACAACACAAAACAACTGCTATTTAAAATAATGACGTTGGATACAGCTGATCATTCATTTATTAAGGAAACTTTCACTCTTCTTCATTAAAATATATATATATTTCCCTTCAAATTCGAGAACAAGACTATAAAAATAACTCTTTAACCATCTTTCTACGATTTATCAGTCTCTCAAAATGTTGTTTTCAAATTTGACCTAACAGAAGGTCGTTGAGGAAAAACTGACTTGCTGCTTCTTTGCTATAATAGTTTATAGAAAATATTACTAATACAAAAATGTACAAGTGAAATTTTTACGGATAATCAGACATTACTGTACAATCAAGGTCTACGTAACTGAGCAGCGGTCCTGATACCTAGAACTTGTTCTGTTGTTTGTTGTAAAATTTCTATAAGTTATTATTAAAAACCTACATTACAGTAAATCAATCAAAATATGAAATGGTCCTGATTGGAATAATGGGTTTTTTTTGTAATTTTAATCTAATTTGAATAATTAGTGCGTTATTTGTGCTTCTTGTAAATCAGATTTTCAAGAACGCGTAAAATAGATTTGTTTTCAGATAAAGTGAAATGGTGTTGTTACCGATCACCAACATTTCTTGGCTCAATGGCCGTTCCAACAAACGTTCCAATTTAAATTTTATGTACCGACAAAATGTGGCAACGAAAACTGAACTTTTGTTTTGAAAAAAAGAGCTACTAGTTCATTTAATGTAACTTATTAAAACCACTAATACTATTAATAAAACTGCAATTTGACGTAAATTCATACAAATCAGCTCATTATACATACGAAACCAACACTATGACCATTAGAGCGAAAATATGCTAATTGGTTTATTTTTTAAAATATCGTATAGATAGCAAAAAGCAAACATAACTCGCCAAAATCAGTATACTCGATGTAACCAATGTGGTGGCTCATTAGAAGTAACGTATTGTTTAAATAGTGTACCACAGTTTAAATAAATAAATTTAAATTCAGTATTTCTATATCTGGCATTTTTAAATTCAGAAATTTAAAAAATGTGAACTAAACATTTTATTTTATAATTTTTAAAATTTAACAAAATAACTGATTTTTCGGGAAACGGTGCAGTTGTTATACTAAAACTAATTTTTTTACATAGGTTGTTTGCTTTATCGTGACGCTTAAAAGAGAGACGAGTAGGCTTGTAGTGGGGAGCTGTGTGGGACTTTGTACGTATACAGCAATATCACGTTAAAGGAACGTAGTCTAAATACGACTGGACTGTTTCAGGCGCCACAATAAGACAAACGATCTATACGAATATAACAAATTTAAACATTGTACGGTTTTTTCAAATAATATTATTACTTATAAAATTTGGCTATGCAGTATAATATGAGGTTTGTGTTTAGCTTACGCCGATCTTTACAAGAAAGTATTTTCAAAATAAACTTTTATAAGAACTAAGTAATAGTACCACACGCTATGTTGTCTGATATAGTTCTCCCAGCTGATAACAATATTATTTATATTGATTGTGACTATGAACTTTGTCTATTAAAGCTTTATCTATTTTGTCTATGTGTGTGTGTTTTATTTGTGTAAACCTGTAGTACAGCAACGCCATAATTTGCTCTGCGGCATAGACAAACTTCAAAGTGAAGGCCAAACATACAAAATTTACTTAGGTATTGACAAACTTCAAAATGCACTACAAAGCATTGACAAACTTCTCAGTGAAGACCAAACATACAAAATTTACTTAGGTACTGACAAACTTAAAAATGCACTACAAAGCATAGACAAACTTCACAGTGAAGACCAAACATTCTAAAATTTACTTAGGTACTGACAAACGTAAAAATGCACTACAAAGCATAGACAAACTTCACAGTGAAGGCCAAACATACAGAATTTACCTAGGTATTGACAAACTTTAAAATGCACTACAAAGCATAGAGAAACTTCACAGTGAAGACCAAACATTCAAAATTTACTTAGGTACTGACAAACGTAAAAATGCACTACAAAGCATAGACAAACTTCACAGTGAAGACCAAACATTCAAAATTTACTTAGGTACTGACAAACGTAAAAATGCACTACAAAGCATAGACAAACTTCACAGTGAAGGCCAAACATTCAAAATTTACTTAGGTACTGATAAACTTTAAAATGCACTACAAAGCATAGACAAACTTCACAGTGAAGGCCAAACATTCAAAATTTACTTAGGTACTGACAAACGTAAAAATGCACTACAAAGCATAGACAAACTTCACAGTGAAGACCAAACATTCAAAATTTACTTAGGTACTGACAAACTTAAAAATGCACTACAAAGCATAGACAAACTTCACAGTGAAGACCAAACATTCAAAATTTACTTAGGTACTGACAAACGTAAAAATGCACTACAAAGCATAGACAAACTTCACAGTGAAGGCCAATCATACAAAATTTACTTAGGTACTGACAAACGTAAAAATGCACTACAAAGCATAGACAAACTTCACAGTGAAGACCAAACATTCAAAATTTACTTAGGTACTGACAAACGTAAAAATGCACTACAAAGCATAGACAAACTTCACAGTGAAGACCAAACATTCAAAATTTACTTAGGTACTGACAAACGTAAAAATGCACTACAAAGCATAGACAAACTTCACAGTGAAGACCAAACATTCAAAATTTACTTAGGTACTGACAAACGTAAAAATGCACTACAAAGCATAGACAAACTTCACAGTGAAGGCCAATCATACAAAATTTACTTAGGTACTGACAAACGTAAAAATGCACTACAAAGCATAGACAAACTTCACAATAAAGACCAAACATACAAAATTTACTTAGCTACTGACAAACGTAAAAATGCACTACAAAGCATAGACAAACTTCACAATAAAGACCAATCATACAAAATTTACTTAGGTACTGACAAACGTAAAAATGCACTACAAAGCATAGACAAACTTCACAGTGAAGACCAAACATTCAAAATTTACTTAGGTACTGACAAACGTAAAAATGCACTACAAAGCATAGACAAACTTCACAATAAAGACCAATCATACAAAATTTACTTAGGTACTGACAAACGTAAAAATGCACTACAAAGCATAGACAAACTTCACAGTGAAGACCAAACATTCAAAATTTACTTAGGTACTGACAAACGTAAAAATGCACTACAAAGCATAGACAAACTTCACAGTGAAGACCAAACATTCAAAATTTACTTAGGTACTGACAAACGTAAAAATGCACTACAAAGCATAGACAAACTTCACAGTGAAGGCCAATCATACAAAATTTACTTAGGTACTGACAAACGTAAAAATGCACTACAAAGCATAGACAAACTTCACAATAAAGACCAAACATACAAAATTTACTTATGTACTGACAAACGTAAAAATGCACTACAAAGCATAGACAAACTTCACAATAAAGACCAAACATACAAAATTTACTTAGGTACTGACAAACTTAAAAATGCACTACAAAGCATTGACAAACTTCTCAGTGAAGACCAAACATTCAAAATTTACTTAGGTACTGACAAACGTAAAAATGCACTACTAAGCATAGACAAACTTCACAGTGAAGGCCAATCATACAAAATTTACTTAGGTACTGACAAACGTAAAAATGCACTACAAAACATAGACAAACTTCAAAGTGAAGGCCAATCATACAGAATTTACTTAGGTACTGACAAACGTAAAAATGCACTACGAAGCATAGACAAACTTCACAGTGAAGACCAAACATTCAAAATTTACTTAGGTACTGACAAACGTAAAAATGCACTACAAAGCATAGACAAACTTCACAGTGAAGACCAAATATTCAAAATTTACTTAGGTACTGACAAACGTAAAAATGCACTACAAAGCATAGACAAACTTCACAGTGAAGGCCAATCATACAAAATTTACTTAGGTACTGACAAACGTAAAAATGCACTACAAAGCATAGACAAACTTCACAATAAAGACCAAACATACAAAATTTACTTATGTACTGACAAACGTAAAAATGCACTACAAAGCATAGACAAACTTCACAATAAAGACCAAACATACATAATTTACTTAGGTACTGACAAACTTAAAAATGCACTACAAAGCATTGACAAACTTCTCAGTGAAGACCAAACATTCAAAATTTACTTAGGTACTGACAAACGTAAAAATGCACTACAAAGCATAGACAAACTTCACAGTGAAGGCCAATCATACAAAATTTACTTAGGTACTGACAAACGTAAAAATGCACTACAAAACATAGACAAACTTCAAAGTGAAGGCCAATCATACAGAATTTACTTAGGTACTGACAAACGTAAAAATGCACTACGAAGCATAGACAAACTTCACAGTGAAGACCAAACATTCAAAATTTACTTAGGTACTGACAAACGTAAAAATGCACTACAAAGCATAGACAAACTTCACAGTGAAGGCCAATCATACAAAATTTACTTAGGTACTGACAAACGTAAAAATGCACTACAAAGCATAGACAAACTTCACAGTAAAGACCAAACATACAAAATTTACTTAGGTACTGACAAACTTAAAAATGCACTACAAAGCATAGATAAACTTGAAAACTTCCTCCAAGGCACAAACAAATTTTAAAATTCATTGTGTGGCATAAATTTAAAAATGTCTTGTTACGAGCAAGTAAACAAAATTCAATTTGAGTACAAAAATTTACTGCAAGATAAATCTTAAAAATTCACTATGAGACACAAATAAACTTAAAAAATTCTCTGTAAGACATAGATAAATTTGGAAAATTTACTTTGAGACACACTATAAACTAGGAATATTCAAATAAACTAGGATGATTTACTGTTAGACACAGGTAAACTTGGAAAATTAATTTTGAGTTGAAGAAAGTTATAAAATTTATTTCAAAATAAAACTTTAAAATTCACTGTAAGACAGAGATAAATTTTTAAATCCATTGTGGGTATAGACGAACTTTAAAAAGTCATTGTAAAACACAAAAAGACTTGAAATTTCAGTGTACGGAATATACAAACTAGAAGTGAAAACACAAACTTCGCTGAGATACACACACTTATTCACTCTAATGCACAGACAAACATCGACAGTAAAAAACAGGAAACTTGAAAATTTACTTTGAGGCACAGACAAATTTAAAACATTAACAATAAAAAAAGCAAAATTAAATTTCACTTAAAGGCACAAACAATCTTAAACCATTGATAGTAAAGAGCAGAGAACTTAAAGTCACTCTGAGACACAGGCAATCTTAAAACTTTGACAGTAAAAGAGCAGAAAATTTTAAAATTTACTTTAAGGCACAGAAGAATTTAAAAAATTAACAATAAAAGAGCAAAAAACTTGAAAATTCACTTTGAGGCACAGACAATCTTAAAACATTAACGTAAAGAATAAATACTTACAAATTCATTGTGAAACTCAAACGTAAACATTAACAATAAGGAACAGAAAACGAAAATTCACTTTGAGGCACATACATTCTTAAAATATTAACATAAAGAACAAATATTTGCAAATTCATTGTGAAACTCAAACGTAAAAATTAACAATAAGGAACAGAAAACTTGAAAATTCACTGTGAAACGCAGACACTGACAGCAAAAAAGAGAAAACTTGAAAATCCAGTGTGAAACACAGACACTGACAGCAAAAACAGGAAACTTGAAAATCCAGTGTGAAACGCAGACACTGACAGCAAAAAACAGAAAACTTGAAAATTCAGTGTAAAACAGACAAACGTAAAACATGGACAGCAATGAACAGAAAACTTTAAGAAAGTTCACTTTGAGGCACTAACTACAAAATTCTTCGTTATGAACGTGAACTTTTCTCTACGGCACAAACAGTTTTGTAGATTCGCTGTAAACACATCGTTCTGTAAAAAAAAATCAATAAACAATTTCGATCAATAACTGCCTTTAATTCTAACACTTAACGAGCTGCCGAACTGTAATCTTCACAGAAATATTGACAATAATGTGTGTATAAAAGCTGTATCTGGGTAAAATTTAATAAAACTCGTTAACTGAGTTTATCAAGTTATATAATTGTCAATTAAAAAATTAAAACTTCCCTACACACTAAGCATAGTGGGGAAGTAAAACCTCAAAACCACAGCGAAATTCAAAGTTGCACTTTGTAAGTTAACTTTTAAATAATGTAATTACGAAGCACACAACTAAGGCGTAAGTTGGGTTACAAAGCGGAACAAGAAGTGACTTTGTTAAGGTTGAGGTAAAACAGGCGTAATATTGTCGTGTTGGGATAGAGGAAGGACAAAGGTCAGCCACTAAAGTGTATGGGCTAAGGTTGAATTTATCGGTGGTTTAACACTGTTTCACCACAACATACACCTTACGGCGCCCATATTATTAAATAACTACCTTGATACATGCAAAGTAGTTAATCTATGGTTGGCGTCGTAATTAGAGAAAAGTTTGTACAACTTAGAACAACAAACTATAAACTGGGACAGCGATTTGAAGCAAAACGACTTAGGTGACTAAATGCGGAGCGGAGTTGCACTGACAACAGAACATGTTTTTAATGTAAGTGTAAACTAAATGGAGTCTAACGACGCCGTTTGACTCCGCTCAGCTCAATTTCACTTTCAGCGGCCGTACAACAGATCCAGTTTTTAACGCACATTCCGCTACGCTAAGCATTTGGTAGCTATCCGGACTTACCGTAAATTAAAACAAATAATATCCCATAGGCATCTAAAAGAACACTTAGTCGCGCGGAAATCAAACGTAGCATTCAAATTGATTTTTGTGAAGTGTATCACAGAAATTCATTAACCGGCAAAATTGGATTCAAAATGGCTGCCGTTCATAAATTATAACGATTTTATCACAAGCTACTTCAAGAACACCTGATTTTACAACTTAATCGTCACTGAAATCTGCATAATTATCGTTTTAAATTTTCGCATTTGTGGGATTCAATTCTGAATTTTCATGGAAATTTAAGAACGTTTCAATTTCTAAAGCCTTTTTTCATACGGTTTCACTGATTTTACTGAGTTGAACGAGATTATCCAATCTACTTTTAAGGCAGATATTTTATCAAGTTTGGATAGAAGTGAACCAAAATCTAGAACGCGTAAAACAAAAAAAAACACACGCACGCACATTTTTACAACTAACTCAAGAGGTGTTATGATTGGTGCGTATTTTCAAAATCGCAGGCTCCAGTCGTCTACTTTCCAACAAAAATTCGTTAACGACACTGTAAATATGTTGAAAGAAGACGCCAAGGATTATCAGTTTTTCCGATTTTCGGGGACAGCAAACAACACCGTGTTTTGGATTCTGCAATAGGTAACACAGATTGGGAGAGTCAGGGTTTACTTTAATGTAACCTGGGGCTAATCTAAAATAACGAACTGTTGATGCGAAGGTACACTGCCATAGAGTTTTATCAAGATATATTCACTGAAGTTTGTGTTAAAACACACCCTTATCTGTGAACAGGGGCTGCGGTGCGGCGGTCAGCCATTAACGGTAAGGGGTGGAATTTATAGCTACCTGATCTGCTCGTTATATAACGTTCATTGTTCCTAATGTCACAGGGTAACTTGCCCTTTACAGTAATGTTATTGGAGGATTTATTTAGGCCTGCTTGGCGTCTTGCAGGCTGTTTTTTCTGTTTTTATAAAAATTGATAAAAATAATTTAAGTAAATACTACAAGCTTAATATGAAAGCAGTCGTTCGCGCAACACCACGCTGACGTTATAGAAGCGAATTTCAGAACACAAACACAGTGCGCGTGCGCGTGCATAAGTGTAAACGCTTTAAGCTCTAGTTTCCTAGCGACGGACTATTTTCCGCAGGGGAGAACGGAAGAAATCGGAACAGGTCAAGCGAGAACGAACTTGTACACGCGACTGGTTCCAATAGTTTTCCAAATAATCAATTACACTATCCAAATTAGACCTACGGTAATAGGTTATAAAACATATAAATATAACTGTTCCAAGTTCTTTAGTGACAAGAAAAAAATCCGAAGATTTTTGTTGTTTTGTTTTGTATCATACCTTGAGACACTTCACCAAGTTAAGTTGTAAACTGCACAGTGTGATGACAATTATGCCTTGTTGTGCAGTTAGACACGGTACGGCTGCAGTATACTTTACAGTTATCCCAGTTGCCCAGGAAAATTAACTCATTAAAGAATCAAAAACTATATGTTTTTAAACTATTTTTCTAACAGTTAAATAACATATCTCACAGAATCGTATCTATGCTCAAAAAGATGCTCGCGATTGCAGAAGAAAATCTAACTGGTTGCTATATGTTCCTGATGAAGAAAAACTTCACAATTAGACCTACAACTTAGTTAAAAACAAACACGACTCACAATAATTGATCGAGTGAAGCGAGGTGTCTTTTCTACTCAACTTTTAAACAATAATAAACAATTAGTAATAATTATGTACTGTATATATGTTACTTTTTGTATTCATATAAACAAACACAGCAAACATAACCTCAAATGAAATATTATTGAAGCAACAGCTGTTGTGTGAAATCAGCTGTTTAAAACATCAGCCTGCACGCAGTATTATTATACCGTAATTTCTCCATTACGTATTAAATATTTTATAGTGTATGTAAGTAAGTTTAAAAATAATATTTCACTTACTTTATTCATTTTAACATTTCAAACTTCTAATTCTACAATTATTTTATTTAATATTTATTTTATTCTCGCCTTTTAGTATTCGAAACGGTCAAATTGCTTGATTCTGTAGTACATATTATTGTTATTTACTAACTACCATCTTTGTGATAACCAGCTGTTTCAACCACCAGCTGTTTCTTTAATTCTTTACTTCTTTCCGTTACTCCCAATTGGATTTCACTGTGCAACGAAGTTTACTGTTAACGACTTTTATGTATATGACCACGTTTCACGAAAGTTACAAGTTACGTATTCACAAGTTCACAATTACAAGTACATGTAATAACAGTTTCACAAGTACCAGTGTTTCACTAACATTTGTATTATTTGTGAAAAACGCTACAGATATCTAAATAAGTCACAAGTAGCAGTAATAATTATTCGTTTTCTTGTTTGTACTTTTGGAATTATGACGCTGTATAATAATTATTTGTTAATTTAATTACATTTAAATGTCACGTAAAGAAGAAAAATTAGGCCTAATGTTTTGAAGTGCGTTTTGGAGTAAACTATATATTTTTTACGAAATAACATTTTAATAGCAATCGAAAGATATACGATACCAGTATAAGATATACGATATTTATACAAGAGATACCTATTGGCAATATTCTGTATTAAAAATATTTTTACATATGAAATACTTCGTTATGACAAAATCAAGACGTAGTGCAACAGATATTTAAAAACTGTTTATATTATTATTACTCTTTAACAAATTAATAACTGTTAATACTCTTTTACAAATGATTATATATTACACATAATGTAACCTATTTTGTAACATATAGGCTTAATTTTAAATCATAAAATAATTCTTCTTTTTTATATAAAAGAGCTGACACACACGTAATACATACACGTAAATATTTGTAAGTACTTTAAAAAATAATATAAAACGATAGCACAAAATGATCCTTGTTCTACTTGTAGGATAAATGTTTTTATTAACAATTAACATTTTCACATTATACCAAAATAAAAATAAAATTATAGCACAAACAACTCTCGTAGTGGGTTAAATTTTGATGTTTTCACCAGTGTAAACTTGTAACTTGTGAAAAGTGTTACAAACGTGAAACAGTAAAATGTTGACAGTGAATTAATTAAAATTTACACATTGTTTGTGAAGAACCTGTAATTACAATTTTTCAATATTTGGTTAAATTTTACTGTTGAATATATAACTTGTAACTTGCGTGAAGCAGATCACAAAGCGTAAAAAAGTATCACCTTTAAAAATATTTGCCCTTAAGTAATTGTCCCAATAACTACACCTACAAATATTTTCGCTCTCACCCTTGTATTTTTTCTGGGTTCGGGCCGCTAGCGAAGACCCTTTGCGCCAGATTTTGTACTCGTCAGTCGCATCGCTTAAGAGAAAGAAATAGGTTGCCGACAGACGGACGGGCACGCTCGCAAACTTGTGTTCTTTGCTTACGGATCCTACGAAATGTAATAAAAACAAAATTGCATATTGAAAATTATTATTGTACAACAAATCATGTCAGTGGCTATACTTATAAACAATGTCATGAAATCGAAGTTTGGCAGAAACACAAATAGAACAAGCACGCCAAACATTTCAACACTAGCCAGTATGCATACTTGATATGTGGTTTTGGCGTCTTTATTGTCCATCCGTAACAGTTAGCAGTAACATATTGTGGGTCGCGAACGATTTGTATGAAATTATGCAGTGAAACAGTATAACATTCGCCGCCGGAGACTTGGGGAAGGAAGCCGGGGCCATATTGCTGATAGAACTGGAATCCTGCCAACTGTGTAACGTTCGAGAGAGGTTTTAAAACACGAAGACTGTGGAATTAAACTGCCACCGACATGTTTTACTTTGCCGATGAGAAACTATTGTCGAAGATTGAAAATAAATTAAAAGCGAGATCGATTGCGCTCAATCTTAACCATTTACTTCAAACGTTTTTTTTGATAATTGAAATTAACAAAGTGTCACTGTGACACTGTACAGCGCCCTGCGCTAAATAATCACAACACGCAGCTGTCTCGACTGAAGCGAAATTCCAAAAAGTAACGTTGCTGAGAGCTGTACAGTATATCAGTGGCGATATATATCGTACCTTCTCAGCAACCCACACTAAATGACGCTGTTTGATTGTTGCTCCTAGTTCGAAAGTTTGGTTAGTTATGACATTCCATAGATAAACAAAATGACAGATAGTTGGTAAAAGAGCTTTTCCAGATATATATTTATAATGTATAAAGGAAATTTAATCAAATTCTACTCGTTTAATACAACAATAGCTTGTATATAATTTGTTGTTAAGCCGTGTATTTGAAGCAGTGTATTGAAGTATATATATATATATATATATATATATATATATATATATATATATATATATATATATATATAAAATCGTCGGGTTAATTTTGTTATCTGTCTTTTTAAAACTTTCTTCCACAGTAAATAATTTGTAATAAATAATAAAAGTAACATTCTAGACAAAACAAAACACTGAAACTAAACATGACTTAGTTATAGCATAGGCGGCGGCAGCTGACATTGATTGCTATCCTAAGCAAACATGGATAATCGAAAATAAACGATTCTATTGTGTTATTGGAATGAGATAGAAACACATCAAATAGTATCAACAAATTCAGAAAGTGCATGTTTCTATTGAAAGATAAACACTCCCAAGCTATTGAAGTACTCTAACATTTCAAACTTCTAATTCTACAATTATTTTATTTAATATTTAATTTATTCTCGCCTTTTAGTATTCGAAATGGTAAAATTGCTTGATTCTGTTGTACATATTATTGTTATTCATTTACAAGGAATTGAGGTACTTTGAGACTGTTGGTTATGGTCGTAAGATAATACTATTCAGCGTATAAGTCAATCACATAAAGTCAAGTGAATACTTGTCAAAATGTTAAGTACGGGTAATTTACTGAATTAAATACTATATATGTAAAACGTGTATAATACATAATTAGAGGTAAATAGAAAATTTTAAATTTTAATACATTTTCCAAAACAATAATGATAAAACATTTTGTGCTGTACATGTATGTTATTTTTATCGATCGCTGATAGTACGGGCGATGTGAATTTCGTCATTTTTGGCGATATATTCTTAGTTAGCAGGTCTACGTACCGCGATTGTTCTTAATATTTAGGTAACAAGATAAAACTCAGTACGCGGTAAAAGACCACGACGTAATCCTTTAAGGTCGTCTGCCAGGAAGTGCCAAATATACATTCAACATTTTGTTTAAACCATCACACTTGAAGAACGTGTAAAGATTCCTAAACTAAACTGACGCAATCTTTAACGTAACCGATTCGAAAATCAGGTTGCTCCATTCTGGGTCTAAGTGATTGACGTGGATAAGACATCGGTCAGTCTACTGGGTCTCCAAAATGGACACCTGAAGGTGTAGGTTTAAGGCGCCTTTACTTCACTAAGCTTTATCTCTTCCGTTAATCCCAATCCCTCGTTTTCATTAGTCTAACTGGTAAAATATGGATACGAAGCAACAAAAAAAAAAAAAGTATTTGACTGTCAAATGTTCCTTGCAGCCGCTGAAAAAAATTACTGGATTTAAAATTCGGGAGCAAATAATTGTTTCCTTTGCCGCAATATCCAGCCTACAATGTTTCCAAAAATTTCTTTGTCACCAGGAAGTGATTTAAAAATAATTCCTTTGAAGACGCTGGGAAAGCAGCATTCGCATTCAATGTCAGTGTATCTCGAAATTATATCTTTTCGTAAATTGTAGTCGAGAAAGATATACTGAGGTTTTTTAAAGTACGAAAAATAACGAGCTGAGAAGAGTTAGTAAAGAATAAGGGTAGGGAAGTTAAGAGGTTGTTACCAGACTTTTAGTTTGTTTAGTCACCCAGTTTGGAATTTCAAGTCGTTATAACATTTTTAATGGCAGTTATAAAACATATCGAGTAGTGGTGATAGTGATCATTAAACTCGCCGTAATAGAGTGGGAGAAATACATAAGTAAAGCGGATATTTAAGTCCGACAAGAATTTGTGAGTGGTGATAGTGATCATTAAACTCGCCGTAATAGAGTGGGGGAAATACATAAGTAAAGCGGATATTTAAGTCCGACAAGAATTTGTGAGTGGTGATAGTGATCATTAAACTCGCCGTAATAAGGGGAAATACATAAGTAAAGCGGATATTTAAGTCCGACAAGAATTTGTGAGTGGTGATAGTGATCATTAAACTCGCCGTAATAGAGTGGGGAAATACATAAGTAAAGCGGATATTTAAGTCCGACAAGAATTTGTGAGTGGTGATAGTGATCATTAAACTCGCCGTAATAGAGTGGGGGAAATACATAAGTAAAGCGGATATTTAAGTCCGACAAGAATTTGTGAGTGGTGATAGTGATCATTAAACTCGCCGTAATAGAGTGGGGAAATACATAAGTAAAGCGGATATTTAAGTCCGACAAGAATTTGTGAGTGGTGATAGTGATCATTAAACTCGCCGTAATAGAGTGGGGAAATACATAAGTAAAGCGGATATTTAAGTCCGACAAGAATTTGTGAGTGGTGATAGTGATCATTAAACTCGCCGTAATAGAGTGGGGAAATACATAAGTAAAGCGGATATTTAAGTCCGACAAGAATTTGTGAGTGGTGATAGTGATCATTAAACTCGCCGTAATAGAGTGGGGGAAATACATAAGTAAAGCGGATATTTAAGTCCGACAAGAATTTGTGAGTGGTGATAGTGATCATTAAACTCGCCGTAATAGAGTGGGGAAATACATAAGTAAAGCGGATATTTAAGTCCGACAAGAATTTGTGAGTGGTGATAGTGATCATTAAACTCGCCGTAATAGAGTGGGGAAATACATAAGTAAAGCGGATATTTAAGTCCGACAAGAATTTGTGAGTGGTGATAGTGATCATTAAACTCGCCGTAATAGAGGGGAAATACATAAGTAAAGCGGATATTTAAGTCCGACAAGAATTTGTGAGTGGTGATAGTGATCATTAAACTCGCCGTAATAGAGTGGGGGAAATACATAAGTAAAGCGGATATTTAAGTCCGACAAGAATTTGTGAGTGGTGATAGTGATCATTAAACTCGCCGTAATAGAGTGGGGGAAATACATAAGTAAAGCGGATATTTAAGTCCGACAAGAATTTGTGAGTGGTGATAGTGATCATTAAACTCGCCGTAATAGAGTGGGAGAAATACATAAGTAAAGCGGATATTTAAGTCCGACAAGAATTTGTGAGTGGTGATAGTGATCATTAAACTCGCCGTAATAGAGTGGGGGAAATACATAAGTAAAGCGGATATTTAAGTCCGACAAGAATTTGTGAGTGGTGATAGTGATCATTAAACTCGCCGTAATAGAGTGGGGGAAATACATAAGTAAAGCGGATATTTAAGTCCGACAAGAATTTGTGAGTGGTGATAGTGATCATTAAACTCGCCGTAATAGAGTGGGAGAAATACATAAGTAAAGCGGATTTTTAAGTCCGACAAGAATTTGTGAGGTAAAATGAGTACACATTTTTGGATTGTGTCTTTAGACCGGCAAGAATCTGAAATCACGTGATTCGAAAGGATTTATGAAGTAAAAACGTCTTTAACATGTTTAACCCCAATGTTTCTAGTAATATAAGTACAGCTATTATTTAGCTTTAGTGACAAGTGGATCTCCAGCTTTGAGTGTTTGCTCTTAGTTTCTAGTATTTTAACATGACACTAGGTTGCGTTCTACTTGCTGAGTTAAGCACTTTAGCTAAGAAGGGAAAGTGCTTCTATTCAATTCAACGATAGTTGCCCCATAGCCTACTCACGAAAAGTCGTGTATTTTGTCCATATACACAAAGGATGGCAAATTAACAGAATAATTAAAAGTATTAATGCTTTTTTTTGGTGTTTAACGTCCGACTATTGTGCACGCTTGGGCTAATGCAGACGATGGGATAATTCCTCGGGGTGAAAGCCCAGTACGCTATCCACTAGGCCACCGAGGCGGCTAGTAGTAATGCTTTTAATTACCGACCAGAAAAAGAATATTTTTAAAGACTTTACTGTGTAGTAAAGTAAAGGGTTTGCATTTAGTAGTGTCTGAGAAACGTAAGATATAATCTAAAATATTTCGTGATGGTTATGGTCGAGATGTTTTACTTTGTAATCATAAACATAGTTCATAAGATACTGCGTTATTCACTTTGTTTCTTAGCACATTTATGATAGTTAATACAATTTTGAAAAAAATACTCTTAATTTTGTAATATGAGATTCACGGTTACTGATTTATTCATTTCGTGAACACTATGTTGTAGTCTCCGAGAGAAATATTAGAAGTGCGGGGTGGGCTGACGGATTGGCCGGATTCCTTCTATTTCCTCACTGGCCAGTTAGCAGGCTGTCGTGTAGATATTCTATGGTTAGTGGTCCTCCTCGATGCCCTGCCGAACAACGGTTTTTGACCTACATTTATATTTGAAATTATGGCGGGAACCAAAAGTTCTCAAAATGTATTCCTAAAGTCGGAATAAGAACGCACCAATCAGGATAAAGTTATTGTGCAAGGTGGTGCAGCAGGAGATGCGAGTAATGCCTGGGCACAATTGGAATAATATATCGTACATTAGACCAAAGATATACGAGCATTGCGAACCAATCAGAAGCGAGTATTTGTTGTCGGGAGAATTGTGAACTTGATTCGCAGACGTAGGCCGCTTGAAAGCCGAGAGATGAGTTCAGGTATTTATCTTGGATGTTTATCGTTGTTAGTAAGCTAAACTAGGTTGTGTAACTCAGTTCCTATGTTACTATGTTCAGTATAATGATCTGCCTTCCCTAGCTTCGTCAGTTCTACTTTCGCTGACGCGTTTCGGAGAACTTCTATCTTCAAAAACTATATATATATACTATATCTATACTATAAAAACCATATCTATGGAGTATAGATATAGTTTTTGAAGATGGAGGTTCTCCGAAACGCGTCAACGAAAGTAGAATTGACGAGGCTAGGGAAGGCAGATCATTATACTGAACATAGTGATAATAATCCTACCAGAAAAGAAGAAGAATATAAAAAGAATTTCAGTTCCTATGTTGTTTAAGCGATGACAATAAACTTGGTCTGTAATCTCGTATGTACTTCTATTGTGATTGTCAATAAAATTTGTGATTTAAGAAGCACTTAAATTTGTATTATTGCACTTGGTTCTAAACACTTTTACATATTGTCTAATGTAAGATAAATTTTAGCTTTTGGTTCCACAGTTTGTATCTTAAATTCGTTTCATTTTATGATCATGATCAGGAAAATCATATTGTGTCTTCACTCTGCCCACAGGGACTCATACGAGTTGGCATTACTGAGGTCCCCTAGCTCTGGATCTAACGTTTCTTCATCGCTCTGCTCTCGGTTAGATATCTTCATCCCAGGTCAAGGTGAAACAGTGTACGCCGAAGACTGCGTGGCTAAGAGAGAGCTTAGCTTAAGTATCACTCTGGATACCAGGTGACGTCTAGTTTTAATCTAATCGTATATATGCATGCAGAGATCTGTTTATATGGAAATTTTAATTTCCTAGTTACTTTTGGGATTTTAATGGCTGAAAATGAACCATGAAAAACTAACAAACGTTGATATGTGAAGTGAAAACAGCATGGAGGGCAAGGAAACTTATCCTACAGAAGCAACAAAGCAGTGACGGCTGCAGCAGGCCGTACAGGTGTAAGGCTGACCTACCCAACTTGTAGTGAAAGAAATGAGAAACAGAGCTAAACATCTCAAATCAAACGTTTGTAACTGTAGCGCAAAAGCGTAATCTGAGAATAGAGGAGGCTGTGGAAAGGGGCTTCTAATGAAACCTAACAGCAGAAGATCTCTCAGGGATCAAACTTGGGGTATGATAAACATAACTCATAGAGATGCACTGACAAGGCTGACAGAAACCATACTCGAAGACTATAGAAGTTTGTAAGGTAGGAATATTAAGAAAGTACACAGGAAGAGGATATAAGTACACATGAACAGGATCTACATACGGAGAGACCGCGTGTAGATTATGCAGGAAGAAAGAGGAAACTGCAGAACACATAATCTATGATTGTCAACTTTTCAATCACAGTAACAGGTGTTCTGGTTTTTTTCCCAGCTGAAATAGCTCATCAGTGTACTGCTACCCATTGAGGGCATCAGTCTACTGCACTATACGAGGTGTGGCTATTAAATAACGAGACTGAGGCTGCGGCGGAACAAGTGCGCATGCGCCAACCGCCATTGACCGACAGCTGTTTAGTGTGAAGCTTTCTCTTCAGAATGCAGTTAGTCTCGTTTGTGTAACGAACACCGTTTAGTCATAACCTTCATTTCGGTTAGTGTTATTTTGTTTTGCCGGAAAAAATGGTTAGTGTAATAATAGAGCAACGAATTGTTGTTAAATTTCACTTCAAACTTGGAAAAACCGCTACTGAAACTTATAATTTACTGAAAGAAGTGTATGGCAGTGAATGTTTATCGCGAGCACGTGTTTTTGAATGGTTTAAGCGTTTTCAAAATGGCCGACAAAAGGTTGAAGATGATCCGCGGCCAGGTCTTCCTTCAACGTCAAAAACGGATGACAATGTTGAAAAAGTTGCTAATTTGATTCGGTCTGACCGTCAATTAAGTATTCGTGCAATTGGTGAAACTGTAGGCATTGATAAAGAATGTGTACGGCAAATTATACGTGAAAATTTGAACATGCGAAAATTGTGTCCCAAAATGGTGTCAAAAATTCTCACGTTTGAACAACAAGCAGCTCGCAAAAATGTTTCTACTGACACTTTGGATGCCATTGAAAATGAACCATATTTATTGGAAAGGATAATAACATGTGATGAATCGTGGTTTTTTACGTATGATCCTGAAACAAAGTGCCAATCCATGTATTGGAAGACCCCAACTTCACCGAGAGCCAAAAAAAGCAAGAATCAGCATGACAAAATTTAAAGCAATGATGATTGTTTTTTCGATATTCATGGGATTGTGTACCTTCACTGGGTTCCTGAAGGTTAAACAATTAATCAATATTACTACCTTGAGGTAAACTACGTGAAAGAGTAAGGAAAAAACGACACGAAATGTGGAAGGACAAACCATGTGACTTCTATCTGTTCCCTAATGTAAAACCTGCATTCAAAGGGACGAGATTTTAGTCCGTGGAAGCTGTAAAAGTGAAAGCGGCAAGAGTCCTGAAGGGCTTGACATAATACGACTTCCAGCACTGTTTCCAACAATGGAAAATTCGCATTGAGAGTTGTAGGGATAGTAAAAGGGTGTATATTGAAGGTGACAATAAGTAATCATGTATAAAACGAAAATAAAGTTTTTTACAACGCCAGTCTCGTTATTTAATAGCCACACCTCGTAATTCAAAAGGCTTAGTTTCACAACTAATCATTTGAATGCGGTGGCAGTGGTCACAAAACCCCGTAACCTAAAAAAATAATCTAAGATACTCTTCGTTTCGTGTATTTTAATACAGTTAGGGATTTAAGATCTTGAACACAATTGTTTACTTAAAATGCAATCCATTTTGTGACATTTGACAAGGTTTGTGATCTAAGATACATATTTTATTCCAAGCAACAGCTTGTAGTAGAGTAGTGCAGACCCAGCCTAACAATACTAAGTAAAGTGAAGGATATAATTTGCAAGTCTCGTTAGGGTAATTTGTATGCAAGGAAGTGATTACGTCTTGGTGGGGTAACAAGCAATCTCTGAGCTTAGCAATCATTATTCCTCATCAGCTGATTGCGATCAGCTGTTCGGTACTAGGTTTCTACTAACCGTTTAACAAAGCAATGTATTTTTCAGTAAAACGTAGAGACGTTCGACAGCTAAACAAAGTTCAAGTTATACATTAGAAGCCTACATTATTATTAAAACTATTTGACGACAGTCGGATGACTGCAACATGTGATATGCTCGTTAGCAAGCAATGGTTCGATTAAGTTCACACGAAATCAATAATACCAGGGAGAAAACTGCAATTTGTAACTTATAGCAGTGGATATTTAAATAAAAATATTCAAACACTTGCTTTTAAGGCCAGGTGGCCACCAGATGCAGAGCGGAGTTGCTTTGAGCGGAGCGGAGCGTACTATTGTTTTTAATGTAAGAGTGGCCACTGAAAGCGTAAAACAAATGAGCGAAGTCAAACAGCGTCGCTGGTGAACTCAGCGTAACTTCGACTCTGTCTAGCTTCGATTTTAAAGCTGATTCTGTTTCCCCCCACTACCACGCCTCCAAACTTATTTTTTTCGTTACCTAGGTTACTTTTACCAAGGTTATGGTTTTTAAACATAATAGGTCATAGAACCCGTTACAGTAGGCCTAAATAATTAGATTTGAAAGATCACACGTTCTTTAAACTGACTGAATTCCGCTTCCGGTTGATGTATATCTTCATTTCGCTCAGCTCCGCATTTGGTGACCGTTGTTTTTGTGTCCTTGTAAAATTACTATCGAACGTTGAAATGTAAGCTTTACTTTATTGTTTTTAAAAGCTATAAACAGATGTACGAGGTGTGTTCAGAAAGTAACGAGAATTTTTAAATTTCGCAGTCTTGGAGAGTCCGATTGTCAAACATTTTTTTTGTTATGTTGCTATACATGCCCTTGAAGTATGATAAAATCTTCAGCTGTTTTCATTGTTCACTTTGTCTGTGACAGCCACTAAGGATAGACGTGTTTTTATGAGCTCGGCGATTTTCGTTTGTTAAAAGAAATGGATCAAAGAATTTGTATCAAATTTTGCGTAAAAAATGAAATATGTGTAACAAAGTGTGTGAAATTTTAACAAAGGCCTATGGTGATTCTGCTATGAGTAAAGTAAGATTTCACGAGTGGTATAAGCGTTTCCAAGAAGGCCGTGAAGACGTTGAAGATGACGAACGCCCTGGACGCCCCAGCACATCAACAACCGATGAAAACGTTGAAAAAGCGAAAGAAATGGTTATGCACAATCGCCGAATCACAATTAAAGAAGTCACTGATGACGTTGGTATATCGATTGGATCATGTCATGACATTGTTTCCAATGTTTTGTGTATGAAACGCGTGGTAGCAAAATTCGTTGAATTTTGAACAAAAACAGCGAATGGAAATTGCTCAGGAGTCACTAAATGAAGTCAATGACGATGCAGAATTACTGAAATGTATTATAACAGGTGACGAAACATGGGTTTACGGATATGACGTCGAAACTAAGACTCAATCATCTCCGTGGAGGCATTCTGGATCGCCAAGACCGAAAAAGGCTTGACTAGTGCGGTCAAACGTAAAGGTTATACTCACTGTGTTCTTCGATAATAATGGCATAATTCTGAATTCGATAATAATTCCATGAATTCCTGCCACCAGGTGAAACGGTCAGTAAGGAGTACTACCTACAAGTTCAATGCCGTTTGCGTGAAGAAATCCGAAAAAAACGCCCGGTTCTGTGGAAAAACAATTCATGGCTTTTGCACCTCGATAATGCTCACATATGAATACTCGATATGAAGCTCACATGCTTCATTGCTTGTTCGTGAATTGTTGGCCAAAACCAGTACCGTAACGATGCCACAGCCTCCATATGGCTTCATGCGACTTTTTCCTATTTCTAAAAATAAAGAGAACCTCAAAGGGCCGTAGTTTTACAGCCGTAGATGACATTAAAGGCGCATCGCTGAAAGAACTAAAGGTTATCTCAAAGATCGAGTTTGAGAAGTGTTTCGAGGATTGGACGAAGCGCTGGCACAAGTGCATAATCTCCAATGGGGACTATTTTGAAGGCGACAACATCAATGTAGAAGAATAAATAAATATTTTGTTTAAAAAATTAAAATTCTCGTTACTTTCTGAACACACCTCGTACATAGAGTCTGCACTGCCGCTTGTAATGTGTTACCTAAATGTTTCTTTTGAAATATAAAAATGCCCAAAATTTAAAAATGTCTCTTGAATCGTACTTTGCTTCTTTTACTCCACATTGAAAAATTTTGAGTTCAGTAAAAAAACGTGTGAAACTAGGAGAGTTACCAACAGAAGCAAAACTTTTGTTAATGATATATATATATATATATATATATATATATATATATATATATTGTAATTACCTTTTAATTTTGTTAGAATCTGTACATAACCTCAATCGTCACTATCACTACCTGAATTATCCATAAAAGGTTTTATTTCAAGTGAAAGTGTTGAAAATAAGTTCTGAATTATGCTAAACAAACCCACGTATTTAGTTAAACCAGAACCATGCATTTAGAAAGTTAAACACATTTAGTTTTCTGAATCAAAATTAGTTTAAATGCATCTAAGACATGTTTATAAATTTTTCGAGATTTTTTTGGTTTAAAAATGACAAATTAATAATTGTGGTGTTGCAAAACGTAAAAGTTTTGATATAAGTCTGACAAATCTACATAAACTCTTCATGTATATATATATATATATATATATATATATATATATATATATATATATATATATATATACGTGTATACCCGTGTGTATATATATATATATATATATATATATATATATATATATATATATTATGACGAAAAGCACATTGAGGCTATTATCGCCTCCCTAAATGTAAGTGTGAGTGTAAAGTGTTAGTCGTAAGTGTAGTGTTGTAAGTGTATGTACTCGGGTACTGCGAGGGACGTCTAAATCCTCTCAATAGGTGCAGCTAGTCGGTACCTCCTGCGGTGCAGATTAAATGAGAGAAAAATCAGCTTCTATATTTTGCTTAAACCCGGGCTGTTTTAAAGACCATTTTCGCCAAACTCCATTGATCGGTCACATTGTTTACAAACAAGCGTTAAGTTACTGACAGAACGACCGATGGACACATGTGCGGATTTAAAAGGGTTTCTACCTACGGATCCTAAAGGAAGTTACGAGAGCTCCCAAACATATCCATTTTCTGGCCCCTTTGACCAAATCATAACTAATAAGTTTGAAATTCATATCGGGCTTTTACTTCCGTGAAATGTACGAGAAACACTATACATTTCATAAAAAAAACAGACAATTAGAAATGAAGATACTGTATACACATTTGTAGTTACTGTAAACAGAAATAGAGATGTCTGCGCTGAAGGTATCAACTTTCAGACAACAAAAGAAATAACAGTTGAAAGACGCTTGTCTGTGGGGTTTTTTACGAGATGGGAAATATACGAGACGCGGAAATAGGGATGAAATGTAAGATGAAAGTATCGGCGCTTTTACTAGATACCGGTATCGAAACAAAGTATCGATACTGCAGAAAAACAGAAATAAATTTACCGATATTAATAGGTATCTAATGGAAGTATCATAAGAAATATCACACAAAAATAAAAGAAATTTAATAGATAATTTATATTATAAACAATCTTTTTACTTCGCATTAAAAGCAAAACAATAAATTTAAAAAATAATAATATTATGTACACCGAAAACATTAAATCAATTTACGTAAAACCAGTTCTTACACACTTAACGTAAGAAATATTTTTTTTTTTTTTAACTTCCGACTATTGTGCACACTTGGGCTAATGCAGACTATGGGATGATTTATAGCGTATTAAAATGCTAAGCCCTGGCCGGGAATCGAACCCGGGTCCTCGGGGTGAAAGCCTAGTACGCTATCAACTAGGCCACCGAGGCGGCCAGATATATAATATGCACCTAAGGAAATCAAAATGAAAATATGGACATAAAACTAAATAATATATGGACGTACCAAAAGCATTAAATGAAAAACTACACAAGTTATAATTATAATATGTATATATCAAACACAATAAATGAAAAAATGTAAGTGATTATAAAATAATACGGACATAACTTAATTTGTTACCCGTTAGGCTTTGTGAGATATAGCCTAAACATATAAGTTCCGTAGGATGACTGGGCGAAGTTACAAAGTGTTTATAGTGTACATAGATCTTAGGTTCGAACCCGCCGAGGCTGACGATAGTGTTATTTAAGCTTGACAAAATAATTTATCGATACCTTATTAACTATTACCGATATTAGTAAAAGTATCGAGTAAAAAAATAATAGATATCGAAGGAAAAGTATCGATACTTTTACTGTTATCGTGGTATCGGTTAATTCGCTACGCAGAAACAGTTTGTAAGGAGGTAGTGAAGGTAGCCGGTTAGTCGTTCACTGAAAATGAACTAGTTTAAAATCTAATTCAGTGAAAATATAGTTTCATTTTTTTAACCTAATTTATACTAACCATTCTAATATTTAATATTACAGCCTAGTATACTATATCGCTAATATAAACCTAATTACTAAATTAATACTTTAATATTAGACTATATTTTAAGCTAATTTCGGAAATTGTTTAGTCCAAATGAGTCGAATAAGAATATTTCACAACGTAAAGCTCGCTGCGAACTAAAAGACTAAACGGACTATAAAATGAACTAACACGTTGGCAACAATGCAAGAACTGAATGACACACGAACTATCTTGAACTACGAACTACTGAACTGGATGCAACTTTAGTTAACAATGATGAATTTGATAATTTAAAATAATTTATTAAGATTTTTAATGCTGATTACGATGGTGAAATCGGAATTTCAGAAACGTGCAAAAATTAAAAGTTATGATTTCCTTAAAGATTTCGACATTTTGGTACTGGTAAACGGATTTTGTTGCTTAACGAATTTGTTTTAGCTGTTATTACAAAAACTGATCTAACTTAACGGCTTCCTTGAAAAGTGAACCAAAGTTCCATGATTCCGGATCTGCGTCTCACCACTTGTGGACGTCCAATATCTTATTTTAAAAAGGAAATTCGCTAAAAATTATTCATTTACGTTGAAGTACTCGAACAATGAATATTTTACAATACAAATTGTGAAACATTCAAAACAGATCAATTTCTTCAGTAGTGACGAATGGATGCATTTCTTTATTTCCTTTCATTACTTTTTAACCAAAATGTTTCTTTCTGTTGCGGGTTTTTGGAAGACCAACAACTGTCGTAAAAGCCACTATGAGATATTTGCTTCCTTATCAAAGTAGTGCCTGCTCAGACCGGTAATCTCTCTGAATGAAGAAATCAAAGAATGTCTGTTTTCGTTGCTTAACGTCCGTCGTCGTTTAAGGCAATGGAAAAGCTTACTGCAGTCTGGAACCCATGACGATGAGATTTGCAGTTTCAAAGATGCAGCAGACATCATGAACCACCTGAGACATGCAGATCATCTCCAGAAATCAAAGAAAAAAGTACACGTGTGGAACTCGGGGAGTTGCCGACAGAAGCAAAGCTTTTGAAAATATCTTTGCTGAATATATAATTAGTTTGAAGACCTGTTTACAAATATCTTGTTTTGTTTAAATAAATGAATGCGTGATCTAGCTTGGGTATTATTTACTGTAGTTATAGTAAAAGATAAGATGTTTTGTATTAATTCATAACGATCAGCTGATTTCATTTAACAGCTGGTAAGTTATAATACATTTTATGTTATGTTGTTAAAAACTAACAATATTAACAACAATTTTTTTTAATTTTTTGACCTCATGGGACCACTTTAGTCTAAATTTCAGTTCTTCCTAACAATCGTAATGTTTTTCTCCAATAATCCCTCATTCGATCAGATCGTTGCTTCCTGACGGCATCTGTGATCACCACCTTCTTGTGTCTCTTCGCTTTATCCACTTTAAATTTATTAGTCTTAAGAATGCGTGTTATTTTACATTTGTCTGTTGCATCATCCATTTTCAGTCCTGTTTCACCGAGGTCTCTGAGGACTTGTGTGATGTATATTCCCTGTGTTTTCCTGTTGATGCTTCTCATTACCAGTTGTCTCAGGATTGTGTCCTCCGGCATTCTTAATATGTGAAAGAAGTGGGAAATTCTTCGTTTTTTCATTACACTGAGAACTGAGTCGATATATTTGTATACTGTTTCATTGGTGGAACAGTAATAATTAACAACAATTATTATAAACGTTTATGTGAATTTCTAATGTATTATAAACGGTTACAACGTGCACGTGTTCTACAACTAAGGAAAATACCGAAACCAAAGCAACACAACGTTTTCATATAATACGCGTATACTGTTGTCGAAAAGGAGGGTGAAAAAGAAAGTGACAGAAACAGAGAGACGAAATTCGTTTGCTTGTTCGTTCCGTATTTCCGTTACACTGTTCCGTTCGGCACACTTTTTCTATTCACACCTCTCGCTAAAGCTAACATTAGAAGCTTCGCTTGAACAATATTAACAGTGATCTTTCCAATATATCGCAGATAGGATTGGAAGGTGCGTATTGGCTTTGACACCATAATATAATCAGTCAAGAAAATAATATTTACAAAAAATGTGTGTGAACCGTATCTGAGATAATAATTTAGACTACTGCACGGCGCAAGCGCGTACTTAGACCTCTTCTCGCAATTTGCCTACAGGCGCTGGCGTTTCCTTCCAAGTCTAGACGCACTACACACAGAAAAACCGGCGTCCTTATAACTTCCTGAATACTTAACCGAAGAAATATGCTTCTAAGATTTATTCTCGCGACGCCCCCGTTAGATTTATGTTTTGGCAGTCCTTGTTGGCAGGATGTCTATGCTCCAACGCCTTTCACTCCCATCCAATAATATATTTATCTCTATAACCCTTAACTTTACTTCTGAATTTAAGGTTCACGTAATGTTTGCGATAACGTTTTATTACTTTACAGCGTTTAAACGGTAAGTCGAACAGCGCTGAATTTAGACTTTTACCTCTTATTCGTAATGAAATATTACTGTTACTTTTTTGCGAATTTCCATTGGAAAAAGAGATAAAGGGACAGTAACTTGACATCTTGATCATTTTTTGAAAGGTCGTTAGAAATTATATGAAAATAGGATAAGTAATTAACGATCGATTTAATTTTGTGAATAGGTTAGGCAAGTTCATCACGCAAAAAAATCAGTTCAATAGTTTCAAAATGGCGGTCATTTTACACGTTTTTAGACAAACGATTTAACAAACGTAAACAGTGTTTAAAATTAAATAATTTGGCATTTAAAATTTTCAAAAACCGCTAAAACTACAAAGAAAAACTGATGATAAACTGGGGTAATTTTTGAATATTCAATTTGATATTAAAGTTTATAAAATGCTAATTTATGCAAAATTATTGTTGCTTACGATGAATAAATCATTTTTTTTTAATTCAGAAAGAATATTGTTGGAAACCCCTTACGAAAGAGTCACCAAGACAGCTGCGTGCTGTGCTTAAGATCACGTGACTAATAGTATTTGTTTTTTATTAATGTAATTTACCTATTTTTTCACTTACATAGTACAAAATTTTTAATTTGTTTTCGTAAGTTTTTTGTATCTACTTAAGTACTAAGTGTTGTAAGTATAGCTTAAAAATAATTTTGAATTTTCAAAACAAAATATCAGCTACTAAATTGTTCAAAAACATTATACAAACTTCATTTATTTATCGACAAAGTCCATTTAGGAAGCTACATTACAGTAACTACGTGAAATAATAGAGTGAATAACAGAATCGATTGGCAACAGTAAGTCTTGTTAAAATTCTTATACAACATTAAACAAACTGTACATTTCCCGCACTACTTGACTTTTAGTTTTTTCCTTTGTAACTTTCAAACAGAACTTAATAAAATCGCATCATCGGATTTTTATTAAGTTAATATAAATATAATATATTATTAGTTCAAAGAACAGTATCGTATGTATTATTTCTCGAGTCAATGTCCTTTTTCTCAGCAA
Source organism: Callitettix versicolor (assembly GCA_022606455.1). Classification (NCBI taxonomy): domain Eukaryota; kingdom Metazoa; phylum Arthropoda; class Insecta; order Hemiptera; family Cercopidae; genus Callitettix; species Callitettix versicolor. The sequence continues at coordinate 65,736,193 of CM040187.1, forward strand.
TCATTATTCGTACAGGCATTAATGAAGTATCTTTATAAAGAGTTTTTAACGGACTTCTGACATTGCAAAACGATTTTGCACTAAAACTTACTGTTTGTAAACAAAATTACCATAAAAGACACTTTAAACTGTTACAGACGAAACGGCATCATGGATGCACAGCTCGCACGCGCATGCGCGTCGTCACAAATCATACAATCTTTTGTATAATTTACGAAGCTAACTTATTAATCACTAATAGACAATCCAATTACAAATGCCACTTTTTTGCATAACGTGCTTAGAACAATTTCAATATTTTCTTAAAAGTCATTAACCGTATAGGTTACGTCTTCTATCCCTACCCGTTCGTACAAGCAGGGACAAGCATTTCGAATACCAAACACATGTTTTGGACACTATAATTTCAAAGAGCAGAATTGTATTTACCAAATGCCGTTTTTACTCACGGACAATTGTACGTAGTCTTTCCAAGGGTAACTAAATCAACTAATGTGTTTGTATCCATTAAAGAAACTGAAATACAAAAAGTACAAGAAGATTACATTCTTACATCAAATATCGTTTTCAACGAAGTATTGTAATGCCCTGTAAAATTGTCTATTAAAAAAAATTATCTGTATTGAAATGTATATACTACAATGATTCATAAATTTGTGATTATTATTTCAAACCGATCGCTTTTCGATTTATTTTTTAAATATGTTTTCCCTTCCTTCCAACTACCGCCCTCATCCTAACGACTACTCTTATTCAAAAGGCTGTGTTTACTTAAAACTTTCATAGTGCGAAGTTTCGCAAGGGCCCCTGGTATTTTTAATTAACGTACATAGCCCATAACTTCTTACACCAATTTATACTGTAACCATAATATTGACGAAAAATTTTACTGCACCAACTTTATTGGGAATCTTATGCTCTTTCTTCACGACATCGGAAAAATTATGATAGGTCTTGCCGTTCAGCCAGTAGGCCTATAACCAGCAACAACACACTTAACTTTAAATCAGTGCCCGCCATTTTGAAACGGAATGAATGGGAAAAAACTTACAAATTGGTTGTTCGGGTTTTATTCAATGTACGTCCGTGCCAAGTTTCAAGATAATCGGTCAATGCGTTTGGCCAGAACGGCGTATACGTCAAATCAGAGGCCGCCATCTTGAAACGGAAGTAAATGGAATAAAATCTTACACGTACATCGTGCGGGCTTTAGCCTATACAAAGTAACTTCGTACTAAATTTTAAAACAATTTGGCCAAAACTGCGTAATAATCAAATGCCGAATGGTCAAGTTGAAACGGACGCCTAGCTTTCTTCGGTCAATTAAATATGTACGCCAAGGCAACACTGGATACTAACAAGTTCGTGCAGCATTCATTTGCTACAAAAAATAACGAGCTGCGAAGAAGTAGGGCCAAAGTTAAGAATCAGAGGGACTGTTATCTCAGCCGACTTTTAGTTTGCTCAGCAACGCCGCGTCGTTTGCAGTTCTTTCCTGTGTCGTTAAATTCTTTAACAATTTAAGGGTAGAGGAGACGTCATTAGGGTGTTCAGTGAAAGCCCAACTTCGGATTGGCCAGGCGGCGAAAACCTTTTACGAATTCAAAAGTCGTGTGATTGTATTTAGGCTACCCGCGTACACTAACTTCCATCGGTTCTAATTAATTCTTCATGAATTTTCAACGTTCTTACCTCAAACGGAGTGCCAAGAAAGTAAGGTGATCACGAAAAACAAACTTCATGTTTCGATTGGTAAGGGTAAATCGATTTTCAGGTCCCGACATGAGAAAATTAGTTTTTATGTGACTGGCCGTGTGTACAGAGCAATCGCCGGAGTCGAATTTCTAATTAAAATCTTCAACATCGGTCAATGCCAGCTAAAACAGCTCGGATTACCGCAGAACAGATTGAAAACACGAATTGCTTCCGTGCGGAGATGAAGGGCTGGCGAAGGATACCAGGAAATATTGAAATAAAGAAATAATACGGTGTAATAATACTTACCGTATTATTTCAAAAAGGAAAATAATTGAGTCCAGCATTTCTGTCGCTCACGTGATAGAAACGAAATTCCAAAAGCAATTTTATTTTTACCCTAAGAGTCTTGAAATTCTGATTTCGTAAACAGCAAACAGAATTTATCTTATTCTAGTGCTTTAAACTTTCAAATTAGGCTGTTTTAAAAATACGAAAATGAACCTTAACAGCCGTTTTTAAGATGAGTCTTTATGCTGGTTTTAAAGGTGGTCACGATGGTGAAATGAGATTAGAAAAAAGCAAAAACGTTATGCATTTTTAAAGATTTGAAATGCCGCCATTTTTAATATATATTTTTTTTTTATTAACAAACTATCCTATTACCAAAATCGATTTTTTTCGTCAAGTTTAAATCGAATAGGATAAAAATTGTACACCCTCACACATTTTAATGACTACTCAAAAAGTGATCTCTTTTTTGAAAAAAATGACCCGGGCTTGGGTCTTACCATGATATCCCAGTAGTTATTAACTAATAAGATACTGTAACACAGAAACTGAAAAAAAAAACTTTCTTCTACAGCTGTTTCAATAACGTTACACAAGGATCAATGTGGACTCAGTCAAGATGTTTTTATTTAATAAATAATAGCGACACGCAGCTGTCTCGCTGACATAATAGTAGCGAATTTCAAACAATAATTGATTTATCTTACACGTTTTAAAAAAATATGTTGCAACCATTCGTAATAAACACTAACATTTGCATAAAGTTTGATAAATTTTAAAATTACATTGGGAATAAAAAAAACAGAACCGTGTGTGATTCGTCGTATTTTCAATTTCATTTGAAAAATTTTAAATATTTAAAATTTATAAAAATTAAATTTAAATTCAAGAAGATTTAAACGCTGATTACGATGATGTAATCGTATTTTAAAAAAACGTGTCAGATTAAAACGTAATGAGATTTATTAAAATTTAAAGTGGCCGCCATTTTAAAACTGTTTAACGAATATCGGTGGAAAGAACTTACGCAAAAAAGTTCGTTTTTTAATTACCCAGTTTGAATAAATTTGGCTCACAATCGCGAACGAGAGACTGTTAATACACACTGATAATATAGCCTGTACCATTTTTAATGACCCTCCAGAAAATAATCTACAGTTCAAGATCGGCGCTCATTTTATGGTACCAGGTATTGGGAATTTAGAATCTCTTCTAACCAGGGTTCTTCAAAGAATTAACATCGGTGGTTCAAAAATGTCTTTTAATACGTATAACTTTATTACAATCTTATACTGTATCGGCTACTTCTGTACTGATAACAACCCAAGAATGAATATCCAATCCAAAAGGTTTTCCTGAAATCCGTTTTTAGAAACTCGTGCCCCAATTTATTTTAAAAAATGGAAGTTTTTGCAAAATTGTCTATTTACCCCATAGACTGCCGATCCATTGCCCCCCAGCCTAGCCTGTGTGGAATGTCTACTTGGAGTACCACTCACTTCCCGAAGTACAGTTGGCCCCAAACGG
>CM040187.1:65747205-65749705 GCA_022606455.1 Callitettix versicolor
TATCTCCTTAAACCAGTTCAGTTTGGTTTTCTTATTGCGGAAAAAGTCGAAGATCCTTTTTGTTATCCTTTTCGGGTCCATTCGTAGGATGTGACCATAGAAGTCAATCCTCCTTTTCTTTATTGTATGGGACATCTTTTCGGTCCTCCTATACAGGGTCTCATTACTAATGTGCACAAGTTTATTATTATAGAATTTGGGACCTTATTATAGAATTTTCCGTAGAATTTTTCTTTCTTTGATCTCCAACTTTTCCATTGGTCCATAAGTCGTTATGATATACAACCTTATTATCCTGAAATTTTTTTTAAGTTTTATTATATTTTTAAACAATGAAATTAAATTCGGACATATTTCGAAAATTTACCCTTATTTGAAGTTTTCAAGTTACCACCACTATTAGGTTGACTTGTTAAATTTGTTATTATTTTTACTTGAACAAAACGTTAATAATGAACGTTTTGTTGAGACTTTATATTTTTATTTGTCAAAGAGTGGCTGTCTACATCTAGGCCATAGATTAAAAAAAATAATTTTAAATATATTCTCTTCCATTTTTTAAAAACAACTTCAAAATTATGTAGTTACCGAAAAATTAAAACTCCACGTACGGAAAAAATCGCCGCTTTTATCACACAGTGCAAAATTTTCTTTTACTTACGTCTTATAAAGTGCAATTCAAACACATATTTTACAGAATTTCCCAATCGAAAACTTTTTCCCGGTACAAATCTACCGTTTGGACGTTATCGAGGCCTGCACAGCGCGATTTAGAAGTTCGGCTTAGCGTTATTACCTCTCGATTGAACTTTCTCAGTTTGCGCGCAGTTGTTCTTGCGTAAAATTGTTCCCCGACAAACCAACGATATTACACGAGCCGAGAAGTTTAGATACAAGTTGAATCCGTGATTTTATATAACTACCCAACCTGGAGCAACTCCTGAGTTTTGAAATAAACTTATATTTCTGTAACACCAAAAGATGTGCTACGAAAGTTTAATGCCGCAAACGCAATCAACATAGAATATAGCGCAGAAGTACCGCAAAAACCTAATATTAAACCTTTGCACAAACTTCTTAACTTTCAATTAAATGAATTAAAAGAAGTTGCATTGTGTTCCAGAACTCTGAAACCAAATTTAATTGTTCATTTCGCCCAAAACGGGTTCAGATATAGTGCTATATTCCTGTTATTGTGCCAAATTTGTTTTTTCTCCTGGGATTTGCACGAACGCAAATTCGTAACATTTTAATTTTATTTTTACAGTTTATTTGTATCATTTGCCGTATTTGTTTATACGATGTTTCGAAAGTATGGATCAACTCATGTTCTCAGGTTCCTAACTTAAAATATAAACATGCAATAGAACGAAAATATTGAATATAAGCGCACTAGAATGATAACCTTTTGAGAGATATATAAACCCTCGCTGATGGTGGCATCTTGCGGAAAAGTTTTCAACTACAGTTAAATGGATTTACTTTAAATATACGTACTTTCTATTTTCTTTAACGTCTTCCCTTATCCTTGCACCTGCAGCGTTCTTAGCGGGAAATAGTCCAATTGGACTTTAGCCTCTGATATCGAACAAACGGCCATTTTATATTAATGGTTGTAATGCCTATATCAACGACGTAAGCGTAGGTGACTAGGCATATGTTGAAATAATGAAAAACTAAAATAAAATACTGCGGGTAAATCCTTGAGTGGTCAGACTAGAAATAAAACTAGGACGTTCGTGAGATCGGGAAACCACAAGTAATCAAGAATTCAGAACGAAAACGCTACACAATAGCTTGCAAATACCGCATCAGAAATTGTTTGTACAAGACAACAGTAAATAATCTTTGTACCTGCCAACATCAAACAAGGTTCTTGTCAGCCTACTTGGACAAAGTTATCGAGACCTGCTTGCCATTACACTTTATTTCTGAAATTTAAAACTATAATTTAATTTAAGATTTATAATTTTTTAAATATTTTTTTTCCTGCACTGTTTTTAAAATACAAAAATAAATCTAACGGCGGTCAGGATTCGTTTTCGTATTTCCAAAGTAATTTTGAAATGCTAATTTGATTAAAACTTGGCACAAAAATCGACTTTAGCAGTAGCTTGGACAAGTTCGTTACCTAGCAAACCCGTTCAAAAGTTTCAAAATTACAGCATTTTAAAATCTTAAAAAACATTTTTTCGTATTACGATTTTTAAAAGCAAATCTCACCATCGTAATCAGCAATAAAACTTGTATAAATCAGCATATGAAATTTTCAAATTTCGTCGTAAATTAAGCTAACTGTAATAAGAGTCATTTTTTTAATTTTAAATGCCATTTTATGAGGATTTTATTAATGAAATCTTATTTAACAAAATCTATTTAATATATATATACATATTATTATTATTATTATTATTATTATTATTATTATTATTATTTGCGCATAGACCCTGTTGGATCACGCAAAGCACTCCGACTCATGTCTTGTTCCTTCTAATCCTCC
>CM040187.1:65752205-65782205 GCA_022606455.1 Callitettix versicolor
TTTCACGTCGATTTCCTCCATCAACGACGCACAATAAATGCACAATATTATTGCGATGTTTTAGAGGCCGCAAAACAGTCTTTTCGTAGGAAAAGGAAATCTAAACCGGCGAGAAACGTCATTCTTCTTCACGATAATGCCCGACCACATTCGGCGAACGCTACGAGGCTTAAACTCGATCAAATTGGCTGGGAACCAATGGAACATCCCCCATACAGTCCAGACTTATCACCCTGCGACTATCACCTGTTTGGGCCACTCAAAGAGGCGCTTGGAGGCCAGCGTTTCGAAGACGATTCTGCGGTGGAGACCTTCGTGCTCCAATGGCTCAATCAACGCCCGAGAACTTTTTACGAAGATGGAATTAAAAAACTTCCAATTCGGTGGGATAAATGTGTTACTCGTGCGGGAGACTATGTAGAAAAATAAGTTGTATCAAGAATAATTTGTAAGTAAGCAATAATTTTTTTAAAAATCAGTCTCGTTTATATTTGATCAACCCTCGTATATATATATATATATATATATATATATATATATATATATATATATATATATATATATGAAATTTAAATTTCCCTCCGAATCAATGGTATGTCAGCACTGATTGTTCTGCAATATAACTAATAACATCTATCAGCTGTTCATTGAAAATATTGTTTCATTTTTAGCTAATTATGATTGTGTTTAAAATATTTTGTAAAATGAGTTCTCCTTTGTCTGTTTGCACCAAGGAAGAAATTTGAGCAGTGATAAGTTTCCTCAATTAAGAAGGTGTGAAACCAACAGAGATTATTCGTCGAATGCAGCAACAATATAGAGGGAATTGTTTGAGTGGAAGTAAGATCTACGAATAGATTGATCGCGTTAGAAGTAGTAGGATTTCTCTGTGTGATGAACAGCGGCCTGGTAGGCCTTCCACTTCAAAGGCTAATGGCAATATTGAACCAGTTAAACAAATGAATCGCTATAATCGATGAATTACATTTGATAATATTGCAAGTGAGTTAAACGTAGCCATGGTTTAGCATATTCAATGATCCGTTATTCTTTAAGAATTTGAAAAGTCTGTGCTCGCTGGGTGCCACGTCAAATTTCCCAGAAGCATTCCGAACGTTATAAAGAATAAGACTCATTTCTTACGCGAATAATAACCATTGATGAGACATGGGTCCATTATTTTGAACCAGAGAGTAAGCGACAAAGTTTGGTGTGGAAACACCCTGCATCTCTCCAAGCAAAATATTTCAAAACTCCGCTGTCTGCAGGAAAGGTTATGATAACGATATTCTGGGATATGGAGGTCCAATTTTGGCTGATTTCAAGCCTAAAGGTCAAACAATAAATAGTGACAGTTATTGTGAGCTACTGCGTTTATTGAAGACAAAAATCAAATCCAAAAGATGTGGTAACATTTCAAAAAGCGTGATTTTGCTTCAGGATAACGCTCGATTTCATTAAGCTAAGAAACACAGCCCTATGCCTTCAAAATCTCGGTTTTCAGCTGCTGGACCACCCTCCGTATAGTCCGAACCTGGCTCCAAGCAATGTTCATCTACTTGGCCCATTAAAAGAACAGCTGCGAGGGAATCGTTATCGATCTGATAAAAGGGCCATACAAGCGGTGCTCTGAACACCAGGCTGAAAACCTTCTTCCAGGAATGAATTCAAACGCTTGTTAAAATATAGACTAAGTGTATAGAATTAGGACCGGATTATGTTGAAAAGAAAAGCTGGTATCATTTATTTAAGTACAATACATATATAGATTTTTTCGATTTCACTTTACGTATATATATATATATATATATATATAAGTTTTTATGTAGAATACAACATTAAAATTCAAGGTTCAAAGTAAAGAGAACAATAACTACCCTCCATGGTTACGCACCATTATAACTGCACCCGGACTTACAAGTCCTTAAAAATTTGTAAAATAAAATCACCCTTAACAGCGTTGCGTATGTTAGTGATGAGTATTTCTCACCCCTAATGAGGCCCCGCGGGGGTTGCAGCCTCCCTAATGTAAAGCATATAATGATGTGGAAACGTCGAATAACGACAAAGTATCGAGGAATAGGGGATGTGAGGGTGCGATACGATAGCTTAACCCACCCCTAACTCGTTATACATCAAATATATATCATACTTATAGCCTAACCGATTTTAGTGATGTCTAGTGAATTTCCATTGGCAAATCAATTATTGGAAGGGTCATCATGGTATGTCTGTGTGTGTGTGTGTGTGTGTGTGTGTGTGTGTGTGTGTGTGTGTGTGTGTGTGTGTGTGTGTGTGTGTGTGTGTGTGTGTGTGTGTGTGTGTGTGTGTGTGTGTGTGTGTGTGTGTGTGTGTGTGTGTGTGTGTGTGTGTGTGTGTGTGTGTGCGTGGACGTGCGCGCGCGTGCGTTTCATCGAATTTTTAAATATGGCATAAAAATCGACTTATGTAATAGCTTCGATAAGTTCGTTACACAGAAAAGGCACAGTTAAGTGATTTAAAAGTTTCAAAATGACGTATAATCTTATATATTTAAAATAATAATAATTGGATTTTACTACTATAATCAGCATTAAAAAGTTGTATAAATTTTCATTTAAAATTATAAAATTACATCGGAAATTAGAAAATTAATCTGATGTCATTCAGGGTTCACTTTGGTGTTTCCAGTGTAATTTTAAAAAAATGATGCAGTTTTGAATGTTGATTACATGGTGCATATTCAAAAATAATTACAAAATAAAACAAATATATTTTTGATAATTCGCTACCAACATGTTAGTGTGATAACTGCATGCAGCGATTACTTTTAATTTTTATAAAACATGAATTTCTGGGAAACAGGTTTTTTTATCGATTGACCGAAGAAAATGCCTAGTAACAATCTAACATTGGTGTTCAAATTTAGTTTTGAAACATACCTCGTCTGTTACCTGGTGGTACTGTTTGGAACTAAGCGAAGGTTTTCATTGGCACTAAAAACAGAAGTTGTTACTTCAACGATTGTTCTGCAAAGTTATTGTTTTTCTGTCTGTAATGTAGAAAAGTATAATTAAATTAATTTTAAGTTCAATCGCTGTTTAATATCTTTGAATACATATGTTATTATTTAGAGAACTTAACAGCGAGTCAAATATCTTAAATTCTCTTATCTGTTTAAAAAGTTATCAAGCATTTTGTATTAGGTTATCTTAAGTGCTACTACAATTAAGTTTAAATGAACAATATTTTTATTGATTTTCAAAAGTACATCTAATTGTCTATATTTTTATAAATATTTAACTTTACTAATTTTTAAAATATTGTCCATTTAATTATTAACACTAATGACTAATTCTGCAGTAGTGTGTTAATCATTTCAAAAACAAGACTTTTTGTTTTTTGTATAAGTCAACTTTTTGACTGAAATAAATTCAATAGTGGCAAGTAATTGTATTTTTTTATTTGACTATCAAAGTAGTCAACTTTGACCGTCAATAGTTTAATTTGAATTGTTATACTAGAATTGCTAAGGCTAAATTAATTGAATTTAAAAAGTAAGTTTTTTGCTATGTTCTATATAACAGAGTAACACAGTAATATGTAATGGTATCATTGTACAAAAATAATCATTTTTTATTTTACAGCTGAGCGATTAATCATTTTCATTTTTAACCACAGCTCACAGCTGTCTCATTGATGTCATGGAAACAAATTATCAACAATAATTTTATTGTTTAATTTTTTTTTAACTGATTTTACAGCTTTAAAGTATTCATATATTGGCATTTTAATTTTCAAACACATTTAAAATATGAAAGTTTACCCTGACTGCTGCATCTTATCAGCTTCTATCTACTTCCATTTTTGTCTTACTATGCTGTTCTGCAATATCTTATATAACCATGCATTGAACTGTACAGCTCCTCGACTTCTCTAAGCCAGTGTAGGCTCTCAGTGAGGCAAGAATTTCATTCTATTTGATCTATCATTAGGCCATCTCCTGTCTTGCTGGACTGCTCCTGTTTTACTAGGTAATCCAATACAGTAGGATAATGAATTTGAATCTTTCACTGATTATTACTGAATATAAAACTGTATTTGCAGTTAAAGTCTAACTAGTTATCAGTGAAGCATTATGCTAAAACTCTAGTGTGTATACATTGAAACTTAGTCAAAGAAAGAAAAATTTGACTCCAAATTATTTGAATTAGTCAACTTCTTGTCTATATGGGCTATACATTATATACATGGGTGCTGCCGGACATATTTATATGGAGTTAAGAATAATTGTGGCATAAATACTTTAAAAATCAACTTCTAAAAATAGTATTTAATCATTCTGTTATCTGTAACTCTCATTGCAGTTCACAAATGCAACAATTACACTTCTGATGAATATTCAATCAAAATAAAATATTTTTTATGTTTTTAATGGTAAATGATTTTCTTTTTTTTAAGTAACAATTTCGCTTGAACTGTGTATCGCTGCAGCAGAGTAACTTTTGGCTGTAAGTGATCATGTGGTTTTCAACAAGGCTTTTTGTGAAAATGTCCAGCAGTCATGACATCACACGTTTGACCTGACTGCCAGTTAGGCAGCACTATTGACCAGTACACGATAACATTGCAAAGGTTGTAATGTTTTTCCGTCAAAAAATTTTTAAAAATTGTTCTACCAATGACGATGATAAACAAGTGGCATACTTGTGAAATTATGGCATGCTTCATGATCACCATCATAAATAATCAAAACAAAGCAATATAATTGATAATAGGTTAAATCTTAAAAACATTCCAAGTATCTCTTCATGATTTCTAAAATGTTTTATTAAATTAGCAAAGAAACCTTTACTATTTCATATTAAAAATATTGTATTTGACCCTTGTAGTAATAACAGGAGCCAAATTGTCTTGCCCTCTTTTAACAAAAAAGCTATGATAGTACTGAAATTATTTTCTGAAATCTAAACCAGTTTTTAGAGTGTTTTCCATCAAACCAAACTGATCAGCTGACCATAATGATCAGCAGTTTCAACAAAATGTAAAGCAGAAATGATCAGATGTAACAACAATTGTGAGGACAAATATAGGTGAGGATCTGATACACTGTAATGATAATGGTCATCAGCTTTAAATATAGACAGCAATGAGCAATACTTATTGCATACTTATAGACAATACTTATAGACAGCATTAATATAGACAGCAATACTTCTATTAATGACTTCATTCATATTATCATTTGACTTTAAAATTTAGAGAAAAATATGATAAATTGTACAATACTAACTCATAAACTTGATACTGCTTTAAAACAAAAACCTGCTTTGCATAACACGGAAATTTAGACAGTTTTTATTCTTATTCTGTAGTGTATTTGTTTAATTTCGTTAAGTTCTAATATTTTTTATTACTCTACTGCACTGTATTGCATTAAAATCTGGTATTACATTCAGGACATAATTTACAGCATGACTTTTTTATTGTCTTCATTTTGTCCCAACACCATTCTGGCCACATGAGGACAACTTTCTGATGTTGTAACATGGTCTTTTATAACTTTTACAACAAAAGTTACAAAAGTTTACACAAAAATTGTCTATGATCACTAACAATTGACATCTAATTTTGTTGATATCATGTAATAAACTGCTTTCATGTAAGAGTCAGCTGATCTTTATTAATCTGTTTGCATATATGGCAATAGAAATGCACTCAAATGTTCTTGTGAATAGATGAGGTGGAAGGATGATGGTTGTGAGTGATCTCGTTTCAAATTAGACAAATAAATCTGTCTAACAGTTACCTGTAACAACTAAACATATTAAAGATACTAAAAATACTGAGTCAAAAAACATGTGTATGTATAATGTCAAGTTAGCTCATAATCCAGTCAATAGAGCAACGGAGAAAAACACCCAACCTACCGTCATCAACTGATATTCATTCGAGAGCATGAAATTACTCAGAACTACTGTACTTGAGTCCAAAGTCAACTCAAGCAAATGTCATTATGTGGAAAAAGACTAGTTGTACCTCTCCACCACTCTACTGACCAGCTTTAAATTTATAATGTTAATGAGAGTACTTTGCGAAAACGAAATTAAGAATAAAACAACACACAAACAGCAATAAAGTCTATTACTAGTTTTGGAAGTAGGTAATATAATAATAATGCCTTTATTTAACACTATTCCATGTAGTCATACATTTGGCAAATCAGGGCTGGACTACTAGGAATTCAGTTCAAGTGACTCAACTCTCTGTCTGCAGCTGTTGCACTGGGAGGGGAAGAGATATTGCCAGAGTGTATTTTTTAAAGTGCAGATGGTGTACTCCCACCTCTGGAAAACCACCGGAAGTAATATTTCCCACCCTGTGGAAATCCTGCTATATAAGAGGTAGTAATTTCATTAACATTTTAACCTAACCTTGAACATAAATAAACAAACTTTCCAATAATTCAAATTGCTCAAAATTGTTAGAAAAACAAACAGCCTAAAATCTACATAAAATATGAAAACAGATACATAACAGAATCTGGTTGAGATTTTTTTCTAGTTGTAAGTTTTTCTGGCAAATCACTGAAAGAGTGCACTAAGGAAAAAGAATGATTGACGAAGCACACAATGTACATTTATTAAACACAACACACATACATAAAAGTGAATCAATCATTTTCTTAAAATGACTAATAATTCAGACTCGACTTACAAAACTAATTATGAACTAAAACTTAGGCTAACGGCACTAAATAAATATAGCACGTTTTAAGTTTAGTACAGCTTAACGATACAGAGTAAACCATTTTGAGTATGATAATAACTAGCATCATGAAAATGAATGAAAGCAACATTAAAGTATTATACATCACAAAATGCATTTTCACTTAACTCTTGAGTTTGTTTTTTTTTATATCTCACCCAAAATATTTTTTATAAATTTAGCTGTAGGCCTAATAAAACATAAGTAAGTCTGCTAGTAATAATAATATAATATTATGGTATTCTATATTTATAACAGTATCAGAGATATTGTGATACACCCTGTATTTAAATATGTCTACATTTTCCTTTAAAACAATCATTCAACATTTTCTACATTTTTCTGTTTTTACTACTAACTTCATTTTGTCTAGGTGATAAAACAGATTTTTTAAATATAATATCATTCTGCAATCTATACAGTAAAATATTTTAATTATTGCTTCTAAAATATAATTTAATATAAATGCTTAATGTCATTTTTACAAACTAATCTAAGTATTTTGTGTAATGAAGGAATAACAATAGGTACAAATTAATTCCATCTATGTGTTAGGTTAGGTATCATCCAGTGATTAAATTCAATATATTATTTTTGTAATTCTTAATAAAATAAATCTGAAAAAACAGTTGGTAAAGCCTTAAGTTCAAAAGAGTATTGTGTGGTTAGTACTTCTAATTATCACTGTATTTCTGGCACTGATAATCAGAATGTACGATATACATCCATTTATATTTTCATCATAAGTGGTTCACTTACAACAATGTAACATTTAAAAGCTGTACAGACAATCTGGATCACCACTTACATGAAAAGCTTGAACCATAGATCAACTTAGCTTAAGCTAACTTTATTCTGGTATACCATTTCATTTTACAAACTTATAAACTAGTAAGTATTATTAGTTCAAAGCAATTTGCTATTTATACATAGTTTAGATGATAGTATTTAAATAAATAAGTTTTTTTTCCTTTATAACTCTACTTAGAAGTTTGAACTTATGTTTTTATTGAACTTTTTATTGAACTTATGTTATTGAACTTAGAAGTTTTTATTATGTCAAGTTTATGTTATGTTAATTTCATAGTAAGTTGCAAAGTAGTTTTGTAAATATGAATGTCTTTATTTTCAATAATAATACAGAGCACTAAAAATTTTTTTCATAGAATACAGCATTTAAATAATCAGCTGATCCAAGGAATGAAATCCCATGCATGTTAACCAATCAGCTGTTTCAAATTTTTATATTTAATAAATAGGCTTACAGCCTCTATTAAATATAACTATCAAATTCCTTTTAAAATATCAAATTGTGTGGTCTTTGATGAAAGTTGGTGTATATCAAATTTCTTTGGTCAAATGTCTTCAATGGCAGGACTTTAGAACAAAGAAAAAGCAGTTTGATTATGAAATTCATGCCTACAAAAAGAGTGTTGATTCATTTTAATACTTATGTCCAGTTAATGCAATATTTCTTAACCAAAAGGTATTTTTGTTTATAATTATAAGAGTTTACTATATTTCAAGCAACTAGGCCACTGGCCATTAATAAGAATGTTAAGGATACAACAACAGCGTTGACATGACAATATCGCATTGAACAGACTATCACTAGAAAATTGCAAATTTATGATTCCCTTCTATGGGATACATTATTTGCATAATCTAATAACAATGAAATTTACAAATAACTTTTAAGTGAAAATCAATAACATTCCCCATTAGAATTAGAATGTATAGACTTTTAGTTAGAATTTAGTATTACTTAAAAAAAAATTGTTTCATTATTAAAAACCTATAGACCTATGTTTTGTTAACCATTGAAATCTATACTTAACATATTTTTTTACTTATATTTTGAATTATTTACAAAATTATTTAATGATTAATTTAAAATATTTTTACTTAAATGCTTATATCTCACTACATAATTACTTTCAATATATTTGGTTGGACATATTGACCAGTCAAATTAGAGAACAGATTTTTTCTGCTAATGATTAATCCAAACATTATTTTTCATATAACTTAAATAAATTAACTGTTGTTTTAACATTAAAATAAACGATTTTTCTGTTTTAATAGTTTTAATAACTAACCTTACTTATGATTAATAATAACAATGTACAAAATAATTTTAATGCTTTTGTATTTGTTTAAAACAAACCAATTTATTTTAAAATCTCCAATTATATTAAATACTATTATATATCAGTACAGTATTTCACAACATATAAGTGTAGAAGTAATAACATATTGGTGCTGCTGTATTAGTAATATTTTTTTACATGTAATATAGTTATTACACATTAAATAAAAATATGCTGTGATAAGGTTTTTTTACATGTAATATTTCATAATTTAATTACTTAAGTCTTAAAGTTATTGCGAATAGACAGCCGCCAAGACAGTGCATAGTGCTAACAAACAGTACATCAGGCTTAAACTGGGGCGAACCATAGATACTGAACTTTTTAACTTGTTCATCATCGTATTCGACATATCGATATAAACTTTATCATGCCCTAAACTCTCGATTAGTTTTGTAAGAGCTGCATAGTCAACGGGATCACTATCGTTCGACCAAATGGTGAGAGTAGTTCCACTTGGGGAAGAATTGACAAGTGTCTTAAGGGTTTTTAATGATTGTGCAGCGAGTCCTGCTCGAACAGGGAATGTAACTGGTTTTGTAACTTGGTTGCGGTTTAAAGCATCGGTCATGTTGTCGATATGTTCCACTGTGTAGTTTCCTTAAAAAAATAGATTTTTTTTTAATGTTGATACAGAGCATACAATTAATTATTTCTATATAACATGTAGAAATTACGACAGCGGTATAGAATCTCATTATGCTTTTAAATTTTTACTTAATGAAGGAATATTCCTATTATTAATATTCCTTATTTAAACATGTGCCATCAATTGTGTGTATGGAATCAAAACATGACTTTTCGAGAGTATGGATCAACTCTCGTTCTTAAATGTGTAACTTAATTATAAAATTATCAGTTATAACATAGCTTATATATTGATCTAGGCCTGTTTTAAAATTAAATATTAGATTAAACACTCGAGGCTGATACGTTAATTGGTTAAAAATATAAACTAAGGCACTTGAATATGAAAGTTGTTCAATACTGTTGAAATATTCTCTTAATATATCATTCATAGTTTTCATATATACAGATGATATGAAATGTTAAGAATAATAATAACATAAGCTTTCATTAATTATATCATTATCATTAATTATTAATCATTATGAGCTTTCTAAATTATAAATTACAAGCTTAACAAAATTCCATCCTTCTGATTTTGCAATGTGTTTCTCAAATACACATAACCTTTACAAACATATATTTTAGTTTTCCTTTATGCTCATTCTTAGAGTATAATTTATAATTTATAATAATGTAACTCAATATTACATGCGACAATTGCAGTACAGTAAATAAATGGCAACGATAATGACATTCAAATATTTTTTTAATAATTAAAGTGTAAAACATTTGGAGAGACAGATATCAAAAACCTATTATTTATAATATTGATCTCAGTGGTAAACATTTATATTAAATTATGAATCAAATACCTCAAATTAATTCTCTTACAAAAAATTTTAAAATAAAAACAGGAGCTTAAGAAGAACTGACATTCAAAGAGTTGTTAAATACCATTTATGACTAATGTCAGCTAATATTTATGCATAGAAATCTTTTGCTATAAACCTGCAATCCTTATTACGTCATTAAGTTCAATAGGGACTAGTGATCTAAATCATATTTGAAGCCAAAAGGAATAACAAATTAATGAAAAACTTTACCAGTTTTTATAAAGAAATCTCCAGTTTATTTTAAGGGGTATCTTTGACTTTCTCTCTCAATAATTCTACTTGTAGCATTCATTGTGTTTAAAATAACAGAACTATAAAATATTACTTTAAAAAGCTTACCAACAGATATGCCATTGCCAAAGTTTGTCGTCCATCCAATAGAGAGCATCGCAGTAGGGAACTTAGTTACAGATGTTTTCAAGAAATAGTCAGCATCTACTGGTGTGACTTCACTGTTAACTGGTCCTGGAAGTATGTCTGCGTTTAGCCAGAAAGGGAAATTAGTCTATAAGGCAAGTAAAGAAATACAATTTAACATAAGGAAAGCAACATATAAAAAACCAAGTTATAAAAACTGAAACTATTAATCAAATTACCATTTTCATTAAAACTCTATTTTACAAGAGTCAATAGAGGATGAGTTGTGGAAAAAGGACATTTGAATATATAGACTTTCATTAGAAAGGATTTGTCCTTTCTTTTTTCAAAACTGCTATGACATCACAATGGTGTGCACACATTGAACCCCTTATACTAATGAACTCAAGCATAACCCAAAACTGAGACCTTACAATTCTGCAAGATGGAACCACATCCAACTATTGCAAGACAAATTTGGTCATATTTGACAGCTTTTAGGAAATTACATTGTCTCGAGGAGCTGTAATATTAACTAGCACATTAGAATATCTATTATTTCGTTTTTTTTCTGTGAAGTTTGTTTAAAAAATATCTGTATGCTTATCTCCTCTGAACCACTACTAAACCAAAAGTAAACATGAAATTGTTGTTTTAAGATTTTTTAAATGTCATGTTTTAACCTTCTTGGAAGATAGAATGAGTAGAGAATTTATTTTTGTTTTGTTTAATTCCGTATAATTAAATTTCTTTGTTCTTGCATGTCGTTCTGAAGATAATAATATTTTTCAAAATCTCTTTTAGTGTATCAGTGTCAGATAATCTTTAGCTCAACTTTGAATAAATAAATTCTTAGAGTTATTATTGCACTGTAATTTTTGTAGATTTTTTTTGGTATAGTTATAATATAAAAGTTATATAGTTGGCATAGTTATAATTTAACGTCCTAAACATGGACGTTAAACATAACGTTCGACTATTGTGCACACTTAGGCTAATGCAGACGATGGGATGATTTATAGCATATGTAAATACAAAGCCCTGGCCGGGAATCGAACCTGTGTCCTCGGGGTGAAAGCCTAGTATGCTATCAACTAGGCCACCAAGGTTGTAGATATTTTTGTAGATATGGTTAACCATACAGTTATTGGCACCCTTACTGTTGTTGGCATGTTTAACAAATGTCATCAAATAATAAGATTTGTACTGTAGTTAACAGTAGGTAAATATTTTCTTTAATTTAGTTTTTAACAGACCTGAAGTTTTATTCTGTTTGTTGAAACATATGTTTTATAAACTAAATTTGCAATTAGTGTAGTTTACCACATTGCTAAGGATTTTAGGGAACTTAATTCTAGGGATTACTTCAGTTTTTTATTTGTCTTCATAAGTTGTACTATTTTTATTTCATATAAATTAATTGCATTACTGTATACTTTCTATTTAATTTTGGTTTATAATCTTAAATTTGTTTTTTGGCTATGCCAATTACTGTATTCATGAAACTGTGATTTTCAGTTATTACGATGGATGCGAATGAGTACTTTTCTTTCAAACACATTTCAGTAGTTGGCATGGATCTAATAACTTTCATTTGTAAATTTCTTCAATAATACAATAATTGGAATGTACCAAACAAATTTAATTAAATTGTTTTTTTTTACTGTAACATGTAGTTAAGATTACTCTAGTTAATTATTATTACAAACTTGTCCTTTTTGTTGCTCATTAAAAGGCTAGTAATCTTATTTGTAGACACAAAACTCACTTGACATTACACACTAGTGAAATGTGTAGTCAGCTAAAGATTGTTCTCGTAGAACTTTACCCTAATGCTACTAGAATCTTATAACCAGCGGATGTATCAACTTTCAAACGACTAAAAAATGGTTGGAAGAAAGAAGTTTCAGAATGGAGACGTAGTAATTCAAATGAAGTTTTTACAAAAGAAAAGTGTGCACCTATTCTGAAGTCAGTACTGGAACTACATGTGATTCCTCAGACATTAAAGAATGGATTTAAAGCATATGGTCTTCATCCATGGAATCACAGTGCCATTGACTATAGTAAATGCTTAGCCACTGTGCATAAGCCCTCCACTACTACAGATACAGCAGAGACAATAGTAGAAAATCAGGAACACGTACACACCAAGTGTATCACACTGAGAGACTTTACTAAAATTGTTGGATCTAAAACGACAGAAAAAATTGAATTGTATACAAATCAGGATATAATGTGTTTAGCTGAAGATTTCACTGCGCTTCTTAAAATATATGTTACTTTAAAAAAAGATGATGGTAATTAATGAATGTGTTCGGGAGAAATTGGATCGGGGCTTCAAAAAGGCATGTATTCATATTCATACCGATAGTCAGGCGGCAATAAAAGCACTTGCAGGTCCTATAATACAGTCCAAGCTGGTCTGGGAGTGTAGGAAGAACCTTGACATTCTGTCCCGGGATAACCGAGTAACTCTTCACTGGGTTCCGAGGCATAGGGGAGTTGAGGGTAATGAGGAGGCAGACCGACTGGCTGGACTTAGATCTGCATCTGAGTTTATCGGACCTGAGCCGGCTTTAGGGATTTCTCTATTGTTGGCCAAGTCCGCTATTAATGGATGGATTACATGCCAACACCAGGTAAGATGGGACAACCTTCATGGGCATTCCCATAATAAACGTCTCTTAAGCAAAGTTCCTTCTGGAGGAATTAAAGGGACAGCAGATGTCCTGGGCAGAGCACAACTCAGGAGGATCATGGGGCTCATAACAGGGCACTGTGGTCTGAGGGTGCACATGAACAGGATAGGTGTGTACCACAGAGAAACCGTGTGTAGATTGTACAGGATGGAGGAAGAAACTGCAGGTCACATAATTTATGATTGTGAGGCTCTTGCTAGTAGGGTTTTTGGTTTCCAAGACCCTAGAGATCTTCAGCAGAATGAGCTAGTCAGTAGGTTGTTGGAACTTATTAGGGGCACCAATCTGATGAACTAGGTATTTTAAGAGGTAAGTTGCACAATAGGTCAGTTGATCGCAGTGCCTGGGGTTGAACAAATCCCTTCCTCTAGAATATAATCTATATCTATCTATCATCACCATCATCAGAAACGGATGTTTCAGATCTCATTACTACTGATGATCTAACGTAGACATCATTGAAGGAAATACTTTAGAAATAAATTTACCTGTATTAAATATTGATGTTAACAAAAATAACAATCAACTGTCAGAAATGAGTACTGAACTCTGTTCCTCTTTAACTGATTCCAACACCAACCATTCAGGCAGTCAAATATTAGAAAAACCATCTACATCAAAGTGTGTAACATCTCTTGCTAATGTTCTCCATTGGCCAGAATCTCAGAAATGTAAAGGTAAAAGAAAAATTGAAAGAACACCATACCTTGTGACTCACAGAGACTGGACATTGATGAGTACAGTAACATTAGAAAACAGTTGGAAGATCAGAATTGATACAGAAAAGAGAATTTGAAGGAGGTACAGAAAGCAAAGAAAAAACATGAAAAGGAAAAAAGAAATATAAAGTAAAAAACAAAAATAGCATACAATAAAGAATACAAGACTGCAAAACAAAATGTGTTTAAAACTTTCAAAAGGATGTTCCATTGAGATTTTGTTTCCTATATAATTGTATCAAAAGGGACAATATTGAGTGTGCTATATGTGATATCATTTGTTACAAAACATGCTTTCAATTACAGGAAGTTGTTGAAAGCTGTTCAACAGAAAATTACCAATGTCCTGCTAGTGTTACATCCATGGAAAGTGGTGATAGTCATGGCGAAGAACTGTACAATTTCACAAAAATATAATCTTAGAAAATTTTTTTTTAAATATTTCATATCTTAACTTAAATTGTTGATTACGTTATGTTGTCTCTATATGATTTTTTCATTATCTATTTCAATTTTGAGTTTATAAAATAACTAAAATTTGTGACTTGTTTTATCTTTTTGTAACATTAAACTTTTTTAATTCAAAGTAGCTTATGAATAATACGAATAAAATATACAGTACTTTTTAAAGTCCTAAAGCTAGGCCTATGACTGTCTTAAAATTTCCTAAAATCTAATGTTGACCTGTTAGGATTATATATATATCCCCGCAGGAGGTGTAGACCCAGCTGCATCTATTGAGAGGATTTAGTCATCCCCCGCGGTACCTGAGTCTAACACACACTAACACTTACAACACTACACTTATGACTTTAACACTTTACACTCACACTTACATTTAGGGAGGCAATAATAGCCTCAATGTGTGTATTTCACCTTAATATATATATATATATATATATATATATATATATATATATATATATATATATATATATATATATATATATATATATATATATATATATTATTTACATTGCCAACAACATCTGTGTATTTTGGTATAATTTTACAAAAATTTAAAATTTACAAATTCAATCAACTTTTTTTTTAAATTTTACACTATAAAATAACTTTTTCATTATTTGAGAGTGTATATAGTAACATTTTCATCTAAAGTATGTATATATTTAAAATAAGATCAATATAATAATGAAGTTGCTTAAGGTGCCAACAACTGTAAACTTTACCCTATACTATACTCCTGAGATGTTCAGCTACAGCATCTTCTCTAGCCCTAGTCTCTTCATAAAGTCAAAGATTAAAGAGAATTCAAGGTTAGTAACTTTCCCACTTCTACCCAGTTCATTATTATTATTCTCTTTATTTGTTTCACCCAACTTTGGGGTACACCAAATCAATCACTTTTTAATGTTCTGTGCCTTCCTCGTAGCCCAGTATTGCTTCATTCTTTGTGATCTTGCTTTTCTTTCTTCGTCAGAGATTTGGATCATTCGCTTGGATTTGACTTTGCCTTGGAACCGTTGTTTTTTGTCGTTGATTATTGTTTTGGCTGTTTTGTCCATGAGCATAGTGTCAGTGATTTGTAGTTCTGTTATGTCTTTCTCCGTTTCTCTAAACCAAAGTGGTTTGGCTCTTTTATTGTGCAAGTAGTCAAATATTTTTTTGGTTAGTCTATTTTTATCCATTCGGAGGATGTGCCCATAAAAATCAATTCTCCTTTTTCTTATTGTGTCTGATAGTGTTTCAGTTTTTTTGGTAAAGAGTTTCATTCCTGATGTGGAGTAATTGGTTGTTACGGAATTTGGGGCCTAAGATTTTTCATAATATCTTTCTTTCTTTGATCTCCAGCCTTTCAAGTGGGCCCTGGGTTGTGAGAGATTATGTTTCAGCTGTATATAAGGCTTCTGGTTTAATTACCGTATGATGATGCCTTATCTTTGTATTCCAGGAGAGGGACTTCTTGTGTATGTGTCTTTGGTAAGTTGGAAGGCTAATTAAACTTTATTTCTCCTAGATTCCATAGCTTATTATTATTATTATTTAAAACAAAAATAATTATTATTATTATTATTATTTTTTTTTTTTTTTTTTTTTTTTTTTTTGCTTGACCCCTATTACAGATATTTTACTCCATTTGACCAGCTTTTTATTGTACGGTGAGATTTTACTTTTGACAACACCCAAAAGTAGCTAAGGAAATGACGTCCACCCATACAGCATGCATGGATAAAGGTAAGGTACAATGGGTGGCTGTCAGATGTCACTAAGCTCCAGTTGATATACCATTGGGTCGGTGTCATCCACTCCATCAGCATGGATTACTTTACACTCTTAAAGTTAGCCAAGCTATGTAGAGTAGTGAATGTGTGTCGAGTAGACGAGTAAGTGTTGAATGAGCTATAAGTACAGTAGGTATCAATGAGTGTTAAACTCTTTTGCAAAATTAACAATTAAGAACACAAAATGTTACTGGTTTCGCTTACTAACCTCCGCTTTGTTCAGAAACTCTTCCAAAATGTTTTCCGAACCCTCAAACACCTCCTTTGTCTTGAAGTCTAATTTGATACCTTTCTTTCCACTGGCCGTAACTTTGGTTATGAACTGTTCAAGAGATAAATCTGAAGTGGTGGCTGGAGGATGAGCCATTA
This sequence comes from Callitettix versicolor, assembly GCA_022606455.1. Lineage (NCBI taxonomy): Eukaryota > Metazoa > Arthropoda > Insecta > Hemiptera > Cercopidae > Callitettix > Callitettix versicolor. The sequence goes on from CM040187.1 coordinate 65,768,956, forward strand.
CTGGGATTGGGTTAGCTCCTACTTCACTACCTTGCAGCTGTCCAAGGATTACATCCGCTTCTATCATCATCACAGATCCTGAAACATGTTTAGGTTGGTATTAAAGGAGTCTGAGTACACATTGGAACCTTAGAAAAGGTATTGTTGGTAGAATGACAAGGACTTATTTACAAATTTTCTTTTTAAAGTGAGCTATTGGAGTAGCCATCAATTTAAGATCTAGACCCAAAACCTAACTTTTTGAAGGATGTGTGTGTGTGTGTGTGTGTGTGTGTGTGTGTGTGTGTGTGTGTGTGTGTGTGTGTGTGTGTGTGTGTGTGTGTGTGTGTGTGTGTGTGTGTGTGTGTGTGTGTGTGTGTGTGTGTGTGTGTGTGTGTGTGTGTGTGTGTGTGTGTGTGTGTGTGTGTGTGTGTGTGTGTGTGTGTGTGTGTGTGTGTGTGTGTGTGTGTGTGTGTGTGTGTGTGTGTGTGTGTGTGTGTGTGTGTGTGTGTGTGTGTGTGTGTGTGTGTGTGTGTGTGTGTGTGTAGTTTAATTGGTTTTAAGGAGTTTTTTACATTTTTTTTGATTTCACGCTCCAAAGCCTCAAGTCTCCCCTGTGCTTAGTCCTAAAGCATTTGGGTTATTATTTAATATTTGTTGCTGTTGCAACCATTCGAATTCTTTTTTTTTGCAAGTCAAGGGATAAAACACTTCGAATCGAGAAGTTGGAAACCCTGATACAACCTTCTGTTTACAAAATCCCAGTTTATAAGTGAAAATAATAATTTTGGTACTCATGTGTTTTCTGGTACACAATAAAATAATGATTTTAAGGTTGTTTTTTTATGTTCTGAATTAAGAGAAGATTAAATCCTTTTAGTTTATTTAATATTTATTAACTTTATTAAATTTATCATCTTCGTAAGATTAAATTTATTAGTTCAAGTTATTACGATTTTGAGCCATTTTTTAGGGAATTATATTGTGACGTCATTGCTGTTTTGTTCCATTTAGCATGCTAAATTTACTGCACTAAATTACTATGCCAACGTTACTCCCGAGGTAATGCTCATCGAGTTATCACATTATACTCGAGTCGAGTTAGGTAAAGAAACACTCAATAACCGAGTCGAGTTGGTATATGTGTGTGTGTGTGTGTGTGTGTGTGTGTGTGTGTGTGTGTGTGTGTGCGTGTGCGTGCGTGTGTGTGTGTGTGTGTGTGTGTGTGTGTGCGTGCGCGCGTGTGTGTGTGTGTGTGTGTGTGTGTGTGTGTGTGTGTGTGTGTGTGTGTGTGTGTGTGTGTGTGTGTGTGTTTTAAGAAAAGTTTATATTACACCCAAAAACCGAGTCAAGCTTGTTTTTAAGTTGTTTTTTTAAATTATATTCTTATCATTAATAATAACAAGCATTTAATTAATCGTTTTTGCGATGAAAAACACATTACATACTTTCACGCGGTAGTCATTTTGAGGTTATTTTTGTCACTTTTATTTCCATTTTTTTCTAACTTTACACTACCCCGTTGTTTTCACACTTTTATATTTTTGATTATTAATATAGGGCATATAATAAGCGTTTCGGAACGAACATTACCAGAATTAAGTTCTCCTAAACTCATTTTTACCTAATTTTGTCAGTCGCTTGTTATATATATTTTTTTTTTAACGTCCGACTATTGTGCACACTTGGGGCTAATGCAGACGATGGGATGATGTATAGCGTATGAAAATGCCAAGCCCTCGCCGGGAATCGAACCCGGGTCCTCGGGGTGAAAACCTAGTACGCTATCCACTAGACCACCGAGGCGGCTCTCGCTTCTTATATATATATATATACACACACACACACACACACACACACACACACACACACACACACACACACACACACACACACACACACACACACACACACACACACACACACACACACACACACACACACACACACACACACACACACACACACACACACACACACACACACACACACACACACACACACACACACACACACACACACACACACACACACACACACACACACACACACACACACACACACACACACACACACACACACACACACACACACACACACACACACACACACACACACACACACACACACACACACACACACACACACACACACACACACACACACACACACACACACACACACACACACACACACACACACACACACACACACACACACACACACACACACACACACACACACACACACACACACACACACACACACACACACACACACACACACACACACACACACACACACACACACACACACACACACACACACACACACACACACACACACACACACACACACACACACACACACACACACACACACACACACACACACACACACACACACACACACACACACACACACACACAACTGAATGGAACAGATCTATTTATCAATATCTCAATCTCGACTGCTAACATGGCCTTATCAGTAAACTGCATGTGACTCGTAAGTCAAGAGATAAGAAATGAAAGATTTTAAGCAGTAAACAGCTGATTATATTGGGTATAAATCATTATGACAATTACATACTGATTCTTCGCTTCATTTATAGGCTAACGGACGTTAAACAAAAAAAAAAAAAAATTATAGGCTAATGCTTCTTCATATTGCTTTCACAGTGTAAGACTCTTCAGACAGAGCTGTTACAGTTGCGCGGACGCGAGAGCAGATGCGTGTTAAGATGAAATTTATAACATTGAATCAAATAAAAGTGTTCACACTGAGGAAATACGAGCGTCTAGGCATACTGTGCAACTGGCATGAGTCCGCACTTTTGACGGTATGGTGGGAAAAGGGGGTTAGGGACATCCGAGGCGCTAGCAACCTGCTCTGCTATTCTTCAAATAGAACGAAATTGTAATCATTAAACTGTAGAATCAAAATAAGAAGTTACTTTGCAATACAATGGTCTACACCCTCATGAAGAGGACTCTATAACAAATTTACTTTAACTAATGAGTTACATGGAGCCTTAGGAGTTCGCTGAGGGCAAGTAAAAGTCCTTAGTAATTATCTGAGACAAGTGAAAATCATTATTCTTTATTAATTCACTTAGTATAAGTACAAAACTTCAGTAATTAACTAAGTAGAGTTGCAGTACTTAGTAATTCACTGGGTACAATACCTTCATGCATTGTCGTAACGCTTTAGTAATTCACTAAGTACAACACCTTAGTAATTCACTCAGTATAAGTACAAAACATTAGTAATTAATTACGCACAAGTACAAAATCTAAGTAATTCACTAAGTTCAAGTGAACCTCAGTAATTCACTAAGTAAAAGTAAAAGCCTTAGTTTACTGAGCAATATTCACTTAATAAAGGTAAAATAATTTTGATAACAGTATCAAAATACTTCATTTGAAGGGTACGTGGTCGCAGATTCGATCCTGTTGAGCGTCTTGGATTTAACATAAATTAAATTATACGAACTGTACTACAACTCTGGTTAGGCCTACAGTAACAAAACGAGGACGTCACACGTGGATTGAAGGAAGATCAATAGGGCAGTGTTCTCTATTCCCGGCATAAGGCTATTTACCTGCCAATCAAGGAGGCCACGTCGCTACGTCAAGCAGAAATGTAATGGATAGCTTATTCAAAGATTTATTTAACCCGATAAATAGGCCTTAGGTTAGCAAGATTAATTTTAGTTTGCCTTCAGAAATCTTGCCTTTCCTATTGTCGGACTCGTCACTGTAGGCTACAATACGTTCATTAAAAGTAAGCCGCCACTTTGATTTCGTTTCCCAAGCTATTACAGTATTACAAGTTTGAATGACATGGTAACAAAACAAAAATGATATATGATAGTATACGAGATATAATTATTACATACACATTTTAACGGTACATCAATACATGTTTTAGAGGTCAAATTCGGTGTTGTTTTACTTTATTGATTTCGGTGGTTATAATATTTAACTTTCCAATAAACATTCTTGAATGTAGGACAAATACCTTGAGTATTTTAAAACTCATCAGGCTACATCAGAGGGCGAATCAACCCCTATAAACTCAAAACAAGTGAAAATGAAGACCAATCTTGTTTTTTCTTATACAACAGCATAGTTTCTAAATTTTTTGTTTCGTTACTGATTATTTCTGAAATGCCTAACCAAAAATTGAGCGTATATCATACGCTTGTACAGTACAATGTTAATGAGTCATAATACTAAAACCATAATTACTACTTATTTATTCAATAAAAATGAATCCATTGGACATTCTTAACCGACTATTTTATTTATTAGAGTATGCCCAATTGCCTGATTTAAGTACCTAGGCCAGGGGTCTCCAAACTTTCCAGCCTTAGGGCCATACTGATTGCTCCAGTAAGTTCCGAGGGCCAAAACCATATTATCATTTTTGCCGGTGGTAAAAAATGAAATAGTCCACTGTTGAAAAAAAGTCCGAAAAAGTACGCAACGTTTAAAAAAAAGGCTGCAAATCGGACTAAAGTCCGCAAAACGGCAACACTGCATATTATTAATTTTCCTGTCATTATCTGTAATTTCTAGATTAGTCGTAGAGTACGAGCCATGAGTGAGTAACGTGACTTACAAAACAACGCATGGCTGTGGAAGTTAGCATTCTATGTTGATTTGACAAAACATGTGAACGAACTGAATTTGAGATTGCAAGGAGAAAGCCAGCATCTTCCTGATTTATGCACTAATATCAAATCATTCCGGAAGAAATTGATACTGTTTCAATCACAACTACGAAGTAAATGTTTTTCACATTTTAAAACATGTGAAATATTCAGCCACACCACTGAGACTGAGTTTCCTATCGATTTTTCAATCGAAACTTTGAGTGCTTTGAAAATAAATTTTGATACTCGTTTCTCGGACTTTGATGCCATTGCGAATCAAATTAAAATTTTTCAGAATCCTTTTGATACTGACATTGAAACCCTAGCCCCGGAACTTCAAATGGAAATGATTGATCTACAGTGCAGTGATATAATTAAGAACAAATATCAAAACTCATCTTTGTTGGAATTTTATAAGAGTCTTCCACTGACACAATTTGATAATTTGCATAAATTTGCTCGTGGGTTGTTTTCTGTTTTTGGTACTACTTATTTGTGTGAGAAGACCTTCTCCAAAATGAAGTACACAAAAAATGTTTACAGATCTAAATTAACTGATGAGCATCTTAAATCTCTTTTAATAATTGTTACAAGTAAAATTAGTCCACAACTACAAACTATTGTCAGTGGAAAATCTCAATTACATAAATCTCATTAGTATTTCATATGTCATTATGCTTGTTATAAGTTATGTTTTTATTTAAAATGTATAAAATGTTAGTTGGATTCATTTTAATAATTTGTTAGTTATTATATACTGAAGTTAAATTTTCTGCATATTATACATGTCTTTACTCATTACAATTCTGTGTTTCTTTATCCAACTTATCACAAAAACAATAACAATAAGCCTACAACAATATTATGAGTAGTTAGCCCATGACCATATCAATGTAGATGTCATATTAATAATTATTCAACATAAAATTAGAATACTTCAGTAAACTAAATTTAATTTCCTATAAAAAATATGTTCTCTAAAAGGAGTTTTCAAGTATGCTAGCTCTCCGCGGGCCGGACAAAATCTGTCCGCGGGCCGGATGTGGCCCTCGGGCCGTAGTTTGGAGACCCCTGACCTAGGCTATACAGCGTGTTCAGAAAAGTCGTTCGTAACTTCAGAAGTAATAGGCCATCTCATTTAATGCATATTCTAATAAAACTTTTCCTTAATAACAACATAATGTCTTTCTTTTTGAAGTGCTCATATGCTTCAAGTACACACTGTACTTTAATAAATTCTTGGTTAATATCATATGGTATTATTACACATTTACTTTTATTTACAATTTTATTTAATAGTACATTCTTACCTATAACAAAAAATCACTCTCCTGGAATGCCAAGATAAGACATTATAATACTGTAGTCAAGCCTGAAGCCCTTTACGCTGCGGAAACGTTGTCCATAACGACTTATGGACCAATGGAAAAGTTGGAGATCAAAGAAAGAAAAATTCTACGGAAAATTCTAGGTCCCAAATTCTATAATAATAAACTTGTGCACATTAGTAATGAGACCCTGTATAGGAGGACCGAAAAGATGTCCCATACAATAAAGAAAAGGAGGATTGACTTCTATGGTCACATCCTACGAATGGACCCGAAAAGGATAACAAAAAGGATCTTCGACTTTTTCCGCAATAAGAAAACCAAACTGAACTGGTTTAAGGAGATAGAGAGGGACCTACGAGAGTTTCAAATTACAGAAGAGATGCTTGCAGATAGATCCGCAAAGAGTATAATCGAAGGTAAAATGAAGAGGTTCCAGGACAGGGTCAAGACCAAAATACCATATAGGATTTCTGAGGCAGAGAGGACGGCAAGATCTGAAAGGATGAAGAAATACTGGGCGGACAGGAAAGCACGACACACTGAACATTGATTGATCAATCGTCCCCCAAAGTGGGTGAAACGTAGAAGAAGAAGTATATTCTTAATTGTATACTGTCGATATATATTGATATTGTTTATTGTTAAATCTAGATTTTTTTATATTCTGGCTAATATTAAAATCCCTATTTTCCTGTACTGTAAGTTTTGTCATTTTGATCCATTCTGTATCCCCATTGGTTAACCTATCATCTGGTATTTTCACTCGGCTAGCAATGTCGCAATGGTTGTTCAACTTGCCTGGGCAATGTACTAACTTAAAATTTTACTCTTGGATTCCAAAATTCCAACGCGTCACCTTGGCGTTAAAGAGATTACAAGTTTGTAAGAATTTTAGCGTTCGTTGTCCGTTATTACGGTGACTGGTGTTCCTGGACATCTTAGTTTTCCTGGACTAATGTGCTATTTTGTATTAATTTAAAATATAAGTTCAAAAATTTAATTTCTCCTTAAAAATATTTGAAAACGGAAAGTTGTATTGCAGTTTTTTCATAAAGTTATAGTATACTAGTGGGCTTGTGCGATCCTTGGCAGTTAATGGGAAAACGAAACGAATAATATTAAACAATGTACAGCAAGAAGTTGAATATTATTTAGCATCTCTTCTTCTGATAAAATAGAAGTTAGATCTAATACAGGTAAGGCCAGTTAATAAAGCAATGTTACTCATTATATTTAGTTTATTTAATACAATAGGCCTTATTTTGTTCAACTTTACTATTTAATGCTATAACCTATAAAATTAATGCCTGAATTCTAACATTATACCTTATTAAAATATTTACAGAAAAAACCTACTATAACCTGATTTTACATACTTATCTAAATTAGGGTACAGTATTTACTGTTTACTAAAAGCAGAGTCTTTTATTTATTAACTTTTACATGTTAGAACTGCCCCAGATTGTTTTATCGATTCTACTTTCAAAACTGATTTGGTCAATAACTATTTCTATCTTTGATGCAGTAATAATTTAATTATTACTTTCAACAATGATTTCTTTATCAATCAGCTGTTTTGTAACACATGCCTGCATTGTGCTGCACTCTCACGGGAACATTTTATACTGAATATAAATTTTGTTTACACACATTTTATCAGTTTTAAGGATGAGGCGTGAGAGTTTCCTAGTGTTCTGACGAAACTGTACCCCATATCTTTAGTTCCAATAACGCAGGTCTTTATTTTGGTACAATAAAGTGAATTTAATATGCTTGACTCATATGCTTTGACTTGTATGAGTTTATTTTCATGTGCTTTAGGTTAAGGCAGTTTTTGTTATTTATTGGATATAATTACCTGTTTACTCAGCTGACAGGTTTCGATTTGGTGGCAAATTCAGTTGTAATCAATATGCTAGTTGGTTTTAAAATTTTGTTTTGTATAATTTGATTTACTATTTTGTTGTACAGTTTTTAATAAATAAAAAAAGCATACGTTGACCCTATCAGAATGCTTAGTGTAATAGTATATGAAAAACGGTTAACATATACAACATAGTTACGTATTATAGCATTAAGTTAACGTATATGGTTCCCGATAACTTGAGTAACGACTTCAAAGGTTTGTAGGTTAAGACCTTGGATACGAAGCAGGCCCGGCTGGGATAACGCTTCTCTCAAAACACTGACCTAGCTTGCATCGTGCCATTCACACAAAGCTAAACCCGTTCATTAGTTGTAATAAACACAAGGAAAATATCGACCAGTAAATAAGCAACGTTGTCAGGTTATGACAATTTACTATAAGACTATTCCTAAAACTTCCGACAAGATTAAAATAGACATAAAAAGGATAGGCTGTCGAGTTTCCCTCTTAATTTACTGACCGAGCAAAGCGAGGACTCTAATTCGACCGATCGTTTGACATTTTTTCACGCAGTTTTGGCCAAACGCATTTACAGACACTTTTGAAACTGAGTGCAGAGGTACCTTGCATAACGCCCGAACGCCGTATGAATAATATTTTCCCCCAATTCACTTTGGTTTCAAGATGGCGGCCTTCGATTTAAAGATGTGTGTAATTGCTAGCCATGTCTTGCAATGCAGACTTAAGCTTGACCGTTTCGTGGAGAAAGATTAAAATTGCTAATAATGTTTCACCCTAAATATTACGGTAATCGGTTAAATTGGCGGAAATGGTTGCGAGAGCTGTCGTAGAGCAGTGGCTAAGCAACTACGAGGTGTTCAGAAAGTACAGAGAATTTTAATTTTTTGAACAAAATGTTTATTTATTCTTCTACATTGATGTTGTCGCCTTCAAAATAGTCCCCATTGGAGATTATGCACTTGTGCCAGCGCTTCTTCCAATCCTCAAAACACTTCTCAATTCGATCTTGCAGATAGCCTTTAGTTCTTTCAGCGATGCGCTTTTAATGTCATCTACGGTTGTAAAACGACGGCCCTTTATTTTTGGAAATAGGAAAAAGTCATACGAAACCATGTCTGGCGAATATGGAGACTGGGGCATCGATACAGTACTGTTTTTGGCCAAAAATTCACGAACAAGCAATGAAGTGTGAGCTGGTGCATTATCGTGGTACAAAAGCTATGAATTGTTTTTCCACAGATCCGGGCGTTTTTTTTCGGATTGCTTTACGCAAACGGCGTTGAACTTGTAGGTAGTATTCCTTATTGACCGTTTCATCGGGTGACAGGAATTCATGATGCACTATGCCATTCATATCGAAGAACACAGTGAGCATAACCGTGAGCATAAGGTTCGACCGCACTTGTCGAGCCTTTTTCGGTCTTGGTGAGCGGAATGCCTCCACTGGGACGATTGAGCTTTAGTTTCGACGTCATATCCGTAAAGCCATGTTTCGTCACCTGTTATAATACGTTTCAGTAATTCTGCATAATCGTTGAATTCATTTAATGACTCCTGAGCAACTTCCATTCGCCGCTGTTTTTGTTCAAAATTCAACAATTTTGGAACGAATTTTGCTGCCACGCGTTTCATACACAAAACATTGGAAACAATGTCATGACATGATCCAATCGATATGCTAATATCATCAGCGACCTCTCTAATTGTGATTCGGCGATTGTTCATAACCATTTCTTTCATTTTTTTCCACGTTTTCATCGGGCGTCCATGGCGTTCGTCATCTTCAACGTCTTCACGGCCTTCTTGGAAACGCTTATACCACTCGTGAACTCTTGCTTTACTCATAGCAGACTCGCCATAGGCCTTTGTTAAAATTTCACACACTTTGTTACACTTTATTCCATTTTTTACTCAAAATTTGATACAAATTCTTTGATCCATTTCTTTTACCAAACGAAAATCGCCGAGCTCATAAAAACACGTCTAACCTTAGTGGCTGTCACAGACAAAGTCAACAAGCTGAAAGTTTTATCATACTTCAAGGGCATATATATCAAGATAATAAAAAAAATGTTTGACAATTGGACTCTCTAAGCCGCAAAATTTAAAATTTCTCGTTACTTTCTGAAAACACCTCGTAATTAAAATATTGTGCAAGGTGTACGTTCTTTGAAGTGGTAGTGATAGGTTTGGTTATGGAATTAAGGTATCACTGTTACTAAGTTAACCTCAAACTTGATTGATGCTTCTCAATTTTTGTAACCGTACCACTTTTTAAAAAGTTTTAGATCCACCCACTGGGCTATTTCTGTGACGGAATGAAACATAAAAATTTCACGTAACAGGCACAGCCTATATTTTTACTGTTTAGCGGTGCGTTTACATTAGGATACATGTATCAGGGTTTGTTTGAGGAACAAAGCAAATTGACAAATAAAGATACGTCACCTCATACAAATGCTCACACAAATTGTATGAGCTCAAAAATAACCTCACACATTTTTTATGAGCAGAAAAATTGCATATGCTTTGACTTATATGAGTTTATTTTCATGTGCTTTAGGTTAAGGCAGTTTTTGTTATGTATTGGATATAATTACCTGTTTACTCAGCTGACAGGTTTCGATTTGGTGGCAAATTCAGTTGTAATCAATATGTTAGTTGGTTTTAAAATTGTGTTTTGTATAATTTGATTTACTATTTTGTTGTACAGTTTTCAAACCCTGAATCATCTTCTAAAGTGAGTCATGAACCAACATGGTATAGGCCTATGCACCATGAGTTTTTCTTTTTCTTAAAACTTTTCGTATATTTTATTTACACCAGTGCATATGTCGATAAATATAAAAACTTCTCATTACCAGACATGGTTTTATTGTAAGAAATGAGAATTTGAATTTTTTTAAAAAAAAAGGACTGCCACTGACCAACAGAAAAAAAATTGAAAATGGAATAATTTGTGTATACAGGGTGTACTTTAACGAACTATCTGACATGTATGAGGACGTGTATGATCATACACATTCTGTATCTCACACAAATCCTCATATACATGTAAACGCACCATCAGGTCTATTTTATACATCTGTGACTTAATATAGCAGAAACATCACGCGAGAACGGTGACAAAATCACCGTTACAAAATACCCGAACGATAAAACCTGCCAGTTTTTATTAGTCACAGTGTAGGCTAAGTAATTTGTCAACATTTTTAATGTAGATATTTTTTTATTACAATTTTTTGCCAGAATAAAAGCTGTTCTTATCTACGCCTGGCTTGTTTTCACGAAATTTAGGACTGTTTGCTGACGCAAATTTCATTGCGGGTGCTGTAAAGACATTTTGGTTTATGCAAATGTTTCGCTGATGTGATAGATGTGAATTCTAAAAAATATTCTATTATTACGAGGGTTGATCAAATATAAACGAGACTGATTTTTTAAAAAAATTATTGCTTACTTACAAATTATTTTTGATACAACTTATTTTTCTACATAGTCTCCCGCACGAGTAACACATTTTTCCCACCGGATTGGAAGTTTTTTAATTCCATCTTCGTAAAAAGTTCTCGGGCGTTCATTGAGCCATTGGAGCACGAAGATCTCCACCGCAGAATCGTCTTCGAAACGCTGGCCTCCAAGCGCCTCTTTGAGTGACCCAAACAGGTGATAGTCGCAGGGTGGTAAGTCTGGACTGTATGGGGGATGTTCCATTGGTTCCCAGCCAATTTGATCGAGTTTAAGCCTCGTAGCGTTCGCCGAATGTGGTCGGGCATTATCGTGAAGAACAATGACGTTTCTCGCCGGTTTAGATTTCCTTTTCCTACGAAAAGACTGTTTTGCGGCCTCTAAAACATCGCAATAATATTGTGCATTTATTGTGCGTCGTTGATGGAGGAAATCGACGTGAAAGGCGCCTTGATTGTCGAAAAATACAGTGGCCATTACCTTCCCGGCCGACGATCGTGATTTGGCCTTCAGTTTTTCTACTGCTTCCCGTCCTTCGGCGAATTCCTTGTGCCAAGCAAAAACGCGAGCTCTTGACAGGGTCCTGTCCCCGTATTGAGCCGTCAATCTACGAAAGATTTCAGTCGGATTGACCCCCTCCTTGGCCAAAAACTTAATAATAATTCTCTGCTCCACGGAAACGTGCACTTCACTCTTACTCATTATATAGTTTTATACTGAAGGGTCCGAACGGAAATGTTGCCCGTCTACGCCCGTCCCAAACCTCCCAGGCTACCTGCAACCCCACCCTTTAGAGTTCAATGTCCAACGGAAAAGTTTTTAAAAAATCAGTCTCGTTTATATTTGATCAACCCTCGTATATTTAAAGTATAATAATAGAATTTAGCTTGGACAACTTTGATATTGAACAAAACATGTTCATTCCTTTTCAACATTAAGGCTAATCAAAAACCTTACTAAATTATTTCTTTACATTAATTTCCCCAACAATGTCAATTGTAGTAGAAGAATATCAACAGAAATTATGATTTAAAATATAAAGTGCTAGGCGGTCAGAATATATTTTAAAATAAAATTTGAAAATATAAAATACAAACCTCAACGCTGATTACGATGATCAAATCATACAGCTAAAAAACATCAGATTTTTTTTAACTTTTACAATAAATTATTAGGAAAATGAACCCTGACCATCGTAAAATTTACAGCTTTTTTGTCTCGCGCTTTTTTTCAATTCACCATTCACTTTGTCATCATTATAAGCGGCATAAATTAGTTTTAAAATAATTTCCAATAACGAACACCCATCAAAGTCGGTTTCAAAATGGCGGCCGTTAAAAATTTTGAAAATTAAAATGTTTTTACATTTTTTTTTAAATTTGATTTTACTAGTGACGAGGTATAATATTTTAATGACTTGACAGCTACGTAACGATTTAACGTTGTTGTAACTTACTAGCGAGAAATGCGGTACAACGATCTATCATAGCTGTACTTTAAACGGTAATAGTTTAAAATAAATCCAATAGATAGCGTCTAAGTCTACATTTTTCAATTAACTGATCATTTTAGTTCACTTTCCTGCCGCGTTCATATTTTTCTGAGTTACAGAAATGAAATCTCAAGAGCTGTGACATATTGTCTTTCGAGTTTTGTTTACTAGGTAATCAAAATTGTTGGCAATCGTGATGTGTGTGCTTTGTGTTCATATATCGGTGAAATGTTACGATATATGAAAATGTTCAGTATTTACCAGAGAATATAACTAGACCAGTCAAATTAGGCTTCATAAAAATAAAGTGGTTTATTGCAAACGTAATGTTTTCAAATGTATTTATTTAATTAGAAAATAAAAAACGTCATCATTTTAAATAAAAATTTGACTAAAACAAGAAATTACTACATTAATATCTACGATAAGTGC
>CM040187.1:65787205-65812205 GCA_022606455.1 Callitettix versicolor
CAGGATTTGTGTACCTCCGGGGTTACACTACCTGTGACACTGTTGTACCACGCTGCATTATTGAACGTATATCCGCCGCTATCGCTAAACGCAAAGTCGTACATCAAAAACATCTACCAATATACGAGGGTTGATCAAATATAAACGAGACTGACTTTCTAAAAACTTTTCCGTTGGATATTGAACTCTAAAGGGTGGGGTTTCAGGTAGCCTGGGAGGTTTGGGACAGGCGTAGACGGGCAACATTTCCGTTCGGATCCTTCAGTATAAAACTATACAATGAGTGAGAGTGAAGTGCACGTTTCCGTGGAGCAGAGAATTATTATTAAGTTTTTGGCCAAGGAGGGGGTCAATCCGACTGAAATCTTTCGTAGATTGACGGCTCAATACGGGGACAGGACCCTGTCAAGAGCTCTCGTTTTTGCTTGGCACAAGGAATTCGCCGAAGGACGGGAAGCAGTAGAAAACCTGAAGGCCAAATCACGATCTTCGGCCGGGAAGGTAATGGCCACTGTATTTTTCGACAATCAAGGTGCCTTTCACGTCGATTTCCTCCATCAACGACGCACAATAATTGCACAATATTATTGCGATGTTTTAGAGGCCGCAAAATAGTCTTTTCGTAGGAAAAGGAAATCTAAACCGGCGAGAAACGTCATTCTTCTTCACGATAATGCCCGACCACATTCGGCGAACGCTACGAGGCTTAAACTCGATCAAATTGGCTGGGAACCAATGGAACATCCCCCATACAGTCCAGACTTATCACCCTGCGACTATCACCTGTTTGGGCCACTCAAAGAGGCGCTTGGAGGCCAGCGTTTCGAAGACGATTCTGCGGTGGAGATCTTCGTGCTCCAATGGCTCAATGAACGCCCGAAAACTTTTTACGAAGATGGAATTAAAAAACTTCCAATCCGGTGGGAAAAATGTGTTACTCGTGCTGGAGACTATGTAGAAAAATAAGTTGTATCAAGAATAATTTGTAAGTAAGCAATAAATTTTTTAAAAAATCAGTCTCGTTTATATTTGATCAACCCTCGTATATTCTGTCTACAAACACTGTTTGTCAGGAAAATAAGGATAAACATTTTAACTTAAATACAAGATGAAATTTAATGTTTACTTTACATGTTGAGTAATACGGACTACATACTCGCGCAAAGACACAGCCTGACTAGTACGGCCCCGCCCACGCCGAGCCCATCTCAGTTATGTCCGCAAGCCATGAGCATAAACATGGTTATGATAGGAGAACAGCGTTGCAATCTTGTATTTTTACAAGTCCTACGATGGCGTAAGTGTTACCAGTTTGCATAAGTGCCTGAAGAATAAGTTAGGCCATTTCCTATGTATATTCTCGTGGCTAGTGGACAGTACAGTTTCTGTTGCACCAGTGACGACTAATTGAAGCCGGAAGTGTATTGTATCTTTTTATTATAACACTGTAACCTACAAGTTCCACAAATGCACGATTAATGTTTCGAGTTATGTTCTGAATCAACCCGCTTAGAAATTCAAATTTCAATAATCGTGGCACGCAGCAGGTTCGCTGACATTGAAGAGCGAATTTCCAACAGTAATTTTTTGAATTCACTTTTTTGAAAATCGTACTTCACCATGATCCAATGACTATCGGCACTGATGTTAGACTTTCAAAAATGAATAAGATTTGAAAGATTATGATATTTTATTTTGCTGAAAAACGAGCTTGCTATTAGCAAAATCGATTTTCGTGCCCATAATCAGCGTAAAATCTGTGTAAATGGACATTTTAAATTTCATATTTAATTATTTTATTATTATAGACATGTTAATTTCATTAATTTTGTATATCGTTCACTGACTTGACGACGAAAATTTAATGAATTTACAAAAATTAAGTAAACTATTCGGGGCGTTTTTTCGAAAAGGTTCAAATAGAACGTCAGAAAGTTTGCCAAATGTTTTCGCACTATTCAACTTTGCATGTTATGTTTATTTTAATCGTACAGTATTGTACGAGTATTGTATCGTACAGTAATGTATCGCATGAGGGGAATAATTTGTCCCCTTAGTTTTGTTGTTGTTGTTATTTTAAGGCGAAAAGCACATTGAGGTTATTATCGCCTCCGTAAATGTAAGTGTGAGTGTAAAGTGTTAAAGGCGTAAATGTAGTGTTGTAAGTGTAAGTGTGTGTTAGACTCGGGTACCGCAAGGGACCTCTCATTAGGTCCAGCTAGTCTGCACTCCCCTGCGGGGTTGTCCCCTTAGTGGTTTAAAGAAAATATAAATGCAAATAAAATTCACTTAAAAGGTATAATTAGCACATTTTCCGAGGAAAATGAGCTATTTGTGAAGCCATTATGGTAAAACCTAGACCCGGGGCCTTGAAATGAACATCGATCTAGACCTTTAGATCAATTTTGAAAGATTTTTATAACTTGTGTTGTGTTGTGTTGTGTGTGTGTGTGTGTGTGTGTGTGTGTGTGTGTGTGTGTGTGTGTGTGTGTGTGTGTGTGTTTTAGTATGCTTCGTTCGAAATTTTAAACCTATTTGTTTCAAATTTGGTGCAAAAATCGATTATTGTAATAGCTTAGCAGCCACTTCAAATCTTTAAAAATTAATAATTTGTTTGTCTTGAATGTTTTTGGAAGTACAATTTTGCCATCGTAATCAGCGTTAAAAATCGCATACGATTTTTGAATTTTCAAAGTCCGTTTACATTAAGACGTTTTCGACAGCGGACAATGTTCATTTTCGCATTTTCAATATAATTCGAAAGTTTAAAATGCTAATTTATGCAGATAATGCTGATTACGACGGAGAAATCAGAATTTTCACATAGGGTAAAATAAAGAAATACTTTTTAAAATTCGCTTCTATCACCCCAGCGAGACAACTGCTGCCGCGTTGTTACTAAGTATTTACGTGCAGACGGTATTTACTGAATACGAAAACAACTCTTGACTAATTAACAATTAATTAGGTATGACGAAGAAAGGTCTGTCTTATCGATAAGTCATTAGAAGACACTTTACTGCGTTTCCTTTCTAATCGGCCCCGCCCTCACTTCAGCGCAAACACTCAGGTCTCCGCTACAAGGTGCCTATTTACACGTTTAAAACTACTTGTACAACCAACGTATTCTAACGTAGATTTTACTATAAAATATGTGCTTATATTAAACCATTGGTAACGAAAGACGTAAATTGCCCGTCCTTCTCTCTCAATGGCTTTAGTACTAAAGACGGGCAATGTCCGTCCTCTACTTCCCTGATCTCTTTGCCGTATGTTTCTAGCCTAAAAGTCGAATATAGAAATATAAATCTATTTTCAATCTATGAGATATTTTTCCTTCGTTTATTTCCGTTGTTACTCGTTAATTTCCGCCAGTTTCTTTGTGAAGTTGTGTACGAATTTGACAGTTGTAGAAACATGGCTTCTCGTGAGAAATTGTTTATTTCTTCGAGTGCATTTGGTGAGTTTGTTGGGGATATTTTAAATGAAAGTAGTTGTGAGATTAGTGATAATGAAGAGCAAGAAAGTATTGTTGAAAATGACAGTAGTGATAGTGATAACAGTGATGATGAGATCTGTGAAAATAGGCCTAATTGCAGACAATACTACACATAACCTACAAGTAAATGATTGGCAGTGGACTTCTAATCCAAATATAACTAAAATTCTGGTGACTTTTAATAGGGAAAATCCACCCAACAAACAAAGCAAGGCTATCTAGAAAGTGTAGAGTATGTACTGCAAAAGGAAAAAGGTCTGAAACAATTTACCAGTGCAAAAAGTGTAGTGTTCCTTTGCATTTGGAAAATTGTTTTGAAATTTATCACAGTCGGACAAATTTTTGAAAAGGAAACAAAATGTACATAGTGTAAATATATAAACATAAAAAAATGTTAATATAGTGTTAAAAGTGTTGGCTAAGTATGTGTTAACAATTACAACAACATTATGTAGGATAAAATTGGTAGGTTACTTGCTTTTATTATTGCACATAATCTTAGTGTAAACTACTGAAGAAATTCAGTACTGAAGGCCAATAGCATGTTAGTAAAATCCAGTTTCCAATGGGTTAAAAAAACATGTTTCGAATTCTATCTATAAAATAACTACAGTACGCAGTTCTATCGCTGATGGAATTTTTTGAAAGTAATGTTTTAGGATGTAGCCTACTTACTTTTTTTCGAAATTCGGATTTCACTATCCTAATCAGCATTACAATCTGCACACATTGGCGTTTTAAACTTTTCATTTCCATTGAAAATACGAAAAAGAACCCTGACCGCCCTTAAGTTATATTCCTTAATTTCAATAGATTTTTAAGATTAAAAATTCTGATTACAATTTTTAACGCTGATTACGATTGTGTAATCGATTTTCAAAAAAATATTTATGATGACAAATTGTGATTTAAAAAAATTTGAAAATACCGCCATTTAGAAACTGTTGAGCGAATTTAGCTCGTTAACGACCTTGTACAAGCTATTATCGAAACCTTTTTTTGTTCCAAGTTTAAATCAAATATATAGCCTACACATACACAATATATTGGCTGAAAATTTAATAGCTTCAAAAAGTAATCTGTATTTCAGGATCAGTGCTCATTTTAAGGTCACGATTATGCGTATTACCATGATGGCCGCTCAAATAGTTCATTTCCAAATGGAAATTCGTTAAAAATGTGCAAAAACGTTAAAAAACTTTCTCATCTGCAATTACTTTCTCTGAAAAACTGTATTGTATATTGTATGTGATAAAAAATTCGGACATATACAGTATACTAACATTATACAGTATCGTACATAAATGAAGTTTGTGTATCAGGTTTAAATTAAAGAAGGGACTCGGTAGTCGATGTGGCTAAAGCACCGGTCAGTCTACTGCGCTATGAACTGCGCACCTGTGATTCTTAGTTCTAGCCTCGTAATCTCGTTACTTTTCCCCTACCGTTAACACTGATCTCTCATCCTCATTAGTTTTTTTTTTTTGTGATTAACGTCTAACTATTGCGCACACTTGGGCTAATGCAGACGATGGGATGATTTACAGCGTATGAAAATGCCAAGCACTGGCCGGGAATCGAACCCGGGTCCTCGGCGTGAAAGCCCAGTTCGCTATAAACTAGTTTAACTGGCATAAAGTATGACGTTAAGAAAAAATATGGCTGAATAGAAAGACGAACAAATTCACTTTATTATTATTATTTTTTTTTTTTTTTGAATTCTTATTAAACCATAATTTTCCTTAATTTCAAATTTATTACATTGACTTGAGTTATGTATATCTACTAACAAAATTTGATAAACCGTTTTTGAAAAATTAGCCGGATTCTGAACCGGATTTAACGATCCCTGAAACAGTGATCGATGTCACGATCAGCACTCATTCCAAGGTCCCAGGTCTGGGCTTTAACATGATGGCCGCTCCAACAGCTCATTTATCTATAAAAAATCATTAAAAAACCATTGTTATCCTAAGACAATAATAATCCAAAACGTACAGAATAATTGAAAATAAAATATAACGATACAAACATCAATCGATCTTACGGTTTCTTAGCCACCTCGGTGGCTTAGTTGATAGCGTACTGGGCTTTCATCCCGAGGACCCGGGTTCGATTGCAGGCCAGGGCTTGGCATTTTCATACGCTATAAATCATCCCATTATAGTCTGCCCAAGTGTGCACAATAGTCGGACGTTAAACAAAAACAAACAAAAAAACTTACGGTTTCAAAATGGCTCCGTACAATCAAGACTGATTGTGCAATCGAAGACTGATCCGACAGCGCGAAAAATCGATACTGATGTTCACAAATACTGTACGTTACAATTATCTGTACAAAAGACCTCCTAGCACAGTACAAAAGTTTTGTTTTACTTTGGGATTTCTTGGAATCAGCACGGCCCTCAGATCACATTTTCCTGGTGGTTAGATCCCACACGCAACTAACCGCAACTCTTCAATGTCACCACTTAACTTCTTCTTTCCCTTTGCAATCCAACGTATTGCGAACCAACGATCGGGAATTTCCCAAAATATTTCCTTAGTTCCGATAACCTTGTGTATAAACAGTATTACTAAACCTTAATAAACGATAATTTGTAACAATTAGACCGCGCCATAGGAGCGAAAGTTGAAGGTAAATGTGTTGGGAATTTGTGTGTGTCATGTTGGCATTGCGAAATGGCATTGGCAAAGTCAAAATTAAATCCTTTAAATGCGGTGATTTCTTACGTTAATGGCCCTGTAGTATTTAAATAGAACCACTTTATATATTAAACAGTAACAATTTATTAAGTAAATTTAAGTAAAATTTGTAATTCTTATTTGTAAATTGTTGCACCATTTACAATAATTGTTATTTTCTCTGTCATCGCCTAAACAACGCATGAACTGAGTTACACAAACTAGTTTCGCTTACTGACACTGAGAAATATCCACGCCAAATTCCCGAACTTTCTTTCCGGCTTTCAAACATCCTACGCCTGCGAACTTAGTTTACAATTCTCCCGTTAACCAATTTTCGCTTCCGATTGGTTCGCTGTGCTCGCGTATCTCGGGTTTAATATACGCTAGATTATCACATTTTTGTCCAGACATTATCGCATGTCCAGTACAAAATAGCTTCATCCTGATTGGGCGTTCTTTCTTTGGTTTTAACAATGAGAAATTATGGTTCCCGTTATAATTTCGAGTATAAATGCAGGTCAAAAATCGTTTTCGGGTAAACATCGAGGAGGACCATTCCCTATAGAACAACTATGGACAGCCTACCAATACCCGGAACAACTCTACCGAAGACATCAACTTGCTCGGGAGGGTATAGGAGGAATCCAGCCAACTTTAAAGAAGACACGAAATTTTTACTGCTCACCATTCCGAACGATGAGTACCTCGCCAGCCGCGGCCGACCTGGTAAAGGCCCGGACTTCCAATATTTCTCCCGAAAACTACATAATCTCACTATACGAAGTAAAACGTATTTCTAAGTAAAAAAAAAGTTTTTACTTGGATGTTGTTTGATCGTCTTCTGTCTGTGTATGTGTGTGCGCGCGCATCTTGCTCGAAACGTAACTAATTGGTCATATTTTTTATTACGTATGCTATTTTAGGGCTGACTGTGATATTAGATTTTGCATGATACGAGTGCACAAATTTATATTGATATATAATTGTATATAACGGCGATGATAACTTTAACGGTTTTTCGCCGGAAATATATATATATATATATATATATATATATATATATTTGTAATTGTAATTAAAAATTTCCTATATTTCCCCCCGGGATCGAACATTTTGCGCGTGTGAGACGCAGGCGACAACCACTACACTACGGAAACTGTGAAGACGTTTCAACGATGTAAATATATGAAATGAATCGTTCATTTAATTTTGATGAATATATAATAGTAAAAGATCAGTTGTTTTATATTAATTCGTAACGATCAGCTGATTATATTGAACAGCTGATAGGCTATAATAAGTTATGTCAATAAAAATTAGCTATGTTTATTTGCCGTGATTTTGAACAAATTATCGTAACATTAAAATTAAAGTGATTAGAAAACATGATACATGATCTATATTTTTCGTTCAATAAGAGAAATATTTTTTTGTAACTCTGAAAGTAATCCAGTGGGTTCCAATACCTCATCATTTTTTAGTTTTGCAAAAATAGGCTACTATTTTTTTTTTAAGCAAAAATACTGAACCACATTTGTGGTCGCATTATTATTAAAATCGATATTAGCCTATTTAAATTGGCAATAACGATATCGATAAAATATTAAATACATATAAATGAGTTTATATGTCCAAAAATTCAGTTCGGGAGTTATCGTAAAAATTAAAAAAAGTTATTTCGGGGATATAACGACCCACTTGAGAAGGAAGTATCTTGTTAAAAAACTCTGAAGACTAGTATGGTGCGCAGCAGGCTCGAAAACAAGATAGGCACTGGTGCGGGGTGTACTGCCATAGACCAAAGGTGAAGAAAGGTGCTACCGTGAGGCTGAAATAACGGCAATTAATGACTGTGTTCAGGATAATTTGAAACAGGCCTTCAAGAAGATTCCTTCTTCTTATAACGTATATAATGAAGGCACTTGCGGATCCTATGATTCGGTCCAAGCTGGACTAGGAGTGTCGGCAGGACTTCAATGCTCTGTCCGTGAGAAACAGGGTCACTCACTAGGTTCTGCGACATAAGGGGGTTGAGGATAATGAGGAGGCAGACTGACTGGCTGGGCTAGGATCTACATCTCAGTTTACCGGACTCGAGCCGACATTAGGGATTTTTCTGTCAGCGTGGTCTGCTATCAATAGATGAATTAACAAGTAACACCAAGCAAGATAGGATAACCTTCATGAGTATTCCTATCGCAAGTGCCTCTTAAAAACGTTTCCTCATGAGCTTATAGAGGCACGGTAGACATTTTGGGCAGACCACAACTCAGGAAAATCATGAGCTAATTACAGGATACTGTGGTCTGAGGATGCACACGAGCAGGATAAGAAGAACTTTGTGTAGGTTATGCAGTAAAGAGGAAGAAACTCCAGGACACATAATTCATGACTGTGAGGCTCTTGCTAGCAGCAGGCTTGGTTTCTGCGACTCTAAGAACTTCAAGCAGGATAAGATAGTCAGTAGATTGTTGGAACTTATTAATAACACCAATCTTCTGAGCTAATACTTAAAACAAAAGGTCCATCGATGACAGTGCTTGGTGTTGTATAGTCATTTCCTTTCGTTTCTAATCTAATTTAACGACCGAAACTTTTGTATTGTTACTTATGGTTTACATTGAGAAAAATTTTATCGAAATCCTAAAGACCATTTCGGAAAAAATATTTTACCAGTTCTTTTTACCAGAAATAAGCTTCTAAACTGGGTATTTTTGTTAAAAATTATCCAGAGATAACCAAACAGACCAACACGCAAAAAGGTTTATCAAATCAGGCCAATTGTTTCAGTCTCCAGAGATGAAAGCCTACAGAAATACAAACAGACATCCAAGAAAATACCACATTCTTTGATTTAGCTAAAGATCCGTCAAAAATTGATCTTCACGGTTCTCTACTTAGTTAAAATAAAAACTGCCAATGCAGATTATTAACAAGATGATTCTTACTAAAGAGGAAGTTTATACTGAACATAACCTCAAAATTAATCTACTTAGTTGCAAACAGCTGTTCGGCGAGACTAGCATATGGCGACCACGTTGTGTGTAGAGAGTGCAAAAGTTTTACGAGCCTAATTAATCAATTAACTTACCAATTAAGAACGGCAACCGCATTATTTTTGAAACTCTGTAGGCTGATTTTGTATCGGGTAGTTATTGGGCTACAAGCCGGCATATTTGTCAGCACTACGTGAAATACCAGTACCGAGCTTAATTTAAAAAACATTTGTAATAAAATCGTGGAACACAACTGTATAGCTAACTTGATGGAAACGATTTTCCAAAAGTAATTTTTTTACCTAACCCTTTTTTTAAAAATTTCACCATCACAGTGAAAATTGAAATCTTTATATACTGTCACTTTAAATATTGAAACATAAGAATTGAACTCTGACCGCCGTCAAACAAACAAAATTTAACTCAACGGTCTTTGAAAATCCAAACGCTAATTACTGTGGTAAAATCAGATTTTCTAAAACATGTATGACAAAAAAGTAATGGACCTTTAAGGGTTAGAAATGACGGTCGTTTTGAGTTGAAACTGTTGGAACGAATTTTACTGTTCAAGAACTTGTTCAACAACTGTTTTGTTGTTCAACAACTTGTTCAAACTGGAACAAACTTGTTCAAGCTATTATTAAAATCCATTTTTGTACCATGTTTCAATCAAATCGTACCCACTAAAATTGCAAACGTGCACGCGAAAGCACGCACGCACGCACGCATAAATAATGGCCCAAATGGTTTAGGACTGGAAGGGGAGACTTGAGTCCTTGGAGAGTGAAATCAAAAAATGTACACAATTCCTTAAAACCACACACACACACACACACACACACACACACACACACACACACACACACACACACACACACACACACACACACACACACACACACACACACACACACACACACACACACACACACACACACACACAAACAAACAAACAAACAAACAAACACACACACACACACACACACACACACACACACACACACACACACACACACACACACACACACACACACAAACGCACGTAGTTAATGGGAAAAAGAAACGAATAATTTACAAAAGTGTACAGCAAGACGGTGGACAATGTTATAGCACCTCAAATAATACCACTGGTTAGAATTTCATTACTATAATACAATAATCTTTAATTCAATACTTGCATTTTAAGATTTACAGTACATATCTTGCTAAGTAAAATCGTTGCAAAACCACGTAGGAATATTAGTTCTGCCAATATGAACTTCTGTTAAAATAGACGTTATAGTTATTTGTAATACTTTTATGATCTGTAAATAAAGCAATGTTATTAATTATATTTAGAGCCGCCTCGGTGGCCTAGTTGATAGCGTACTGGGCTTTCACCCCGAGGACCCGGGTTCGATTCCCGGCCAGGGCTTGGCATTTTTATACGCTATAAATCATCCCATAGTCTGCATTAGCCCAAGTGTGCACAATAGTCGGACGTTAAACACAAAAAAAACATTATATTTAGGTTATTTAATACAATAGACATAATTTTTTCCTACTTTCGTATTTAAGACTATAACATATAAAATGAATGACTAAATTCTAACATTTTACCTTATTGTAATATTTACAAATGAAACTTACTATAACCAGATTTTACATCACATACCTAAATTAGGCTGCAGTATTTACTGTTTACTAAAAGCAGAATCTTTTATTTAATAATATTTACATATTAGAACTGACTTAGGTTGTCTTACCGATTCTACTTTCAAAAGCGATTTGTTCAATAATTTTTTAAGTCTTGGATACACTTTCAAGAATGTTTTTTTAGCAGTCAGCTGTTTTGGTACACACACAGTTGCGTGCATGTGCTGCACTCCCACGGAGACAATTTGTACTGCTATTGGAATTTTGTTTACAGAGCTTTAATTGGTTTTTGGTTTTATTTTAGCGTAAAGCATTAAAATGGGATAGCGTAAGTTCCCTGGTGTTCTGAGGAATCTATAGGTAAACCATTTGTGCAGTTTCCATAATGCAGGTTCAAATTTTTTGCACAAAACCGATCGGAATGCTTAACGCAATAATACGAGGGCTATTCAGAAAGTAGATTACGTTTTTGGATAAAAAAAAAATTTTATTATATACATTTGAAAGAGGAACTAAAATACTATTTTTCGACATAATCGCCAAACAAATTTAGACATTTGTCATATCGGTGAACTAGCTTTGAAATTCCCGTGTCGTAGAATTCCGCCGCCTGTGACGCCAGCCAGTCAGTCACGCCCGCGCGGAGATCTGCGTCGTCATCGAAGCGCTGTGTTGCAAGCCAAGTCTTCATCTTCGGGAATAAGTGGAAATCACTAGGTGCCAGGTCCGGACTGTAGGGTGGATGAGGGAAAATCTCCCACTTGAAGGCCGTCAAGACGTCTTTTGTTCGATTTGCCGTGTGAGGGCGGGCATTGTCGTGCAAAAACAACACTTTTGCACTCAGTTTTCCTCTCCGCTTGTTCTGGATAGCTCGTCTTAAGTTTCGTAATGTTTGGCAATACCTTTCTGAGTTTATGGTTGCTCCACGTTCTAGGAAGTCAACCAGAAGAACACCTTTCCTGTCCCAAAAACGGTCGCCATGATCTTCCTTGCTGACAGGGTTTGCAAACATTTCCTCGGTTTTTGGGGGAATTTGTGTGCCCCCACTCCATAGACTGTAGTTTTGTCTCACAGGTAACGTGCTTAACCCAAGTCTCATCTCCCGTTACGATGCGATCAAGAAATGATTCACCATCTTTGTCGTAAGCGTCCAGAAATGACAACGATGCAGCCATACGCTGACCCTTGTGCTGTTCTGTCAGGAACTTTGGCACCCATCTGGCACAAAACTTATGGTATCCTAACTTTTTGGTGACAATTTCGTACAACAATGTTCGCGAAACTTGTGGGAAACAAAGACTTGGCTTGCAACACAGCGCTTCGACGACGACGCAGATCTCCGCGCGGGCGTGACTGACTGGCTGGCGTCACAGGCGGCGGAATTCTACGACACGGGAATTTCAAAGCTAGTTCACCGATATGACAAATGTCTAAATTTGTTTGGCGATTATGTCGAAAAATAGTATTTTAGTTCCTCTTTCAAATGTATATAATAAAATTTTTTTCCTGTACTTAGTTTTTTTTTTATCCAAAAACGTAATCTACTTTCTGAATAGCCCTCGTATATTAAAGATATATATTACTATAGTTAAGAAAGTACGTTTTTAAAATTTTTAATGAAAGCCTTTTTGAAACCTTTAAACAAGGTAACAAACTTATTTATTACCAAAATCAGTTGCACCAAGTTTGAATCGAATCCGACCAAAATTACTAATGCTACAGTTATATGTTAATAAAAATAATGTATTAATCAGAATCGAAGAGCATTTCCTGATTCCTTATCTAGCTTTTAAGCTACCAAGATCGATATTCCAATAGCTCATTTTTCAAGTGTAAATTCATCAACAATTGTAATTGTTATTGTTTTTTTTTCAATGAAACTAGTCTAGGCCTGCCATTTTCATGTTAATTTTAGTTATTTAAGATTTATTCACTAAAACTACAGTTCCAATTCTGTATATTAATTTCATTTATTAACTTAATTTTTTACGATTGATCGGAATTTATGGAACAGATCGATGATTAGATAATGACCGAAGTGTTCTGTTTAGGACTGAAAGAACTAGAATAAGAAATAATCGCGACACGCAACTGTCTCGCAGTTTACGTTGAAAATTCAAAAATTTACCCTGAAAACGTTCGTAATTTCAACCGGAGTTTGAAAATTCAAAATGCTACTTTTCGCACCTTTTAACGCTGATTACGACGATGAAATCAGATTTTCAAAAACATTTAAGACGATTTTTAATGTCCGCCATTTTTAAACTGTTAAAGAAATTTGCTGGTTATCGAACTTCTCTGAGCTATTGCTATAAATGATTGTTGGTCAAATTCGTATATAATATGCCAGAATTGGGAACGTGAGTGTGTTAAAACACACACACACACACACACACACACACACACACACACACACACACACACACACACACTCGAAATTTTGTGTTTGCACAAACAAAATCACAATACATTAAAATTAATACTCATAATACGTCCAATAGTTTAACTACAGTACAGTACTTACAAAACTCCATGCACTTAGTGTAATGATAAAGTTACAAAACTGAAAATTAGGTTAATCTACCGTTCTTGAAACCTAAACATTATATTCAAATATTTCCTTCTTCCTACCCACAACAGTTTGATAAGGAAAAACGCAAAATAGATTTTTGAAAAAATACCTAGACTACACCAGTTATTTATAGCCTACAGCTTAACTTAATCAAATAACACATGTTTGTTTTACTGTCTAGTTAGCAATAAAAACAAATATATTATTCTCACAGTAACTATCAGTTGACGAACCTGAAGTAAAATAAATTAAAGGAAACAAAAACCAATAAACTTACAAAATGAAACGTAACAATCTAGTAATATCACTTCATAAACTAGGCCTACAACTACAAAAAAACACTATCTAATCTAACCGGACTAAATGCAGTTTTGCAATGTTGGCAACCTTGCTACACTCCAAGTCCAGGATCAGCTGTTCAATACTCACTGTTTACACAGACATTAGGTTATCTCGCACAACTTTTAACCGATAAACACTTAATTTGCGTGAAACATTATAATTTTATAATCTAATTTGTTTGTAAACATGTTAATATTAAAGAATTCACAACTGAACGTAATTTTAACGAAATTTAAACACCGTTTGATCGAATTGTTAACGGGAACACGGAACTGTGCGACTAGAGAGTGCATCCAGGTTGTTAAACTGTCCAGCAATAAATTATGCTACTGGTTTAGTACCTTTACATTGTTATCAATAACCAATCCGAGATAACGAAAATACTATCAATTACTTTCTCTCTTTAATTATGTAAAGTTGTATGATAAGCTAGCGAGATAAAAAAAAATAACTATAATGTTTAGACTCATATAAACGCTTACGATTCCTCATGAAACTTACAAAATATGTACGGATTACAAAAATTAGTAACAAATAACAATAAATGGAAGACAACACTACACAATCCTTCTCCCATGTAATTATTTAAAAATTCCGTTAAATATATTTTTTCAAAATATATTTACCAGGTTTTGGCTATTTATAGGCCCTAACCGAGTAGCAAATTTGAAATAAAATACATTTACAGGTTCCAGAGTTAATTTATGATTGTGGAAAACAAAACCATGACGGCGGTCAGGGTTTATTTTCGTTATTTACTACCCGTCTTAAATTGGTATAAAATTTGATTAATTAGTTTTCACATTTTTCCGATTTTTTACGGGAGTCACTGAAGCGGTCTAGTATGTATACAAACTAGACGTGTCATCCAGACGAAATATACGAGCGAATTTTGAACTAAAACTCGTATTTGAGCGAAAATTTATCAAAATCATGAGAACCGCTTTTGAAAAAAACATTTTTTCCTTAACAAGGCCTTGGTAAACTTTGTTTTTGAAAATCCAAATGAATTAAATTTGTGTGTAATAATGTAATTCTAATTGTTTCAGTAGTGAATAATACGAATTACCGTATTGTAGACCCTTTATTTATACACATTTTTAATAATTCCTCAAAGAGTGATCTAGAGTTCAGGATCGGCACTCATTTTTTCATCGTCCCGGGTCTGTGTCCTACCACAATAGCCTTTTCAATAGCTCAACTATCGCTAACAGTGTATGCCTACGACCTCTTTGCATTTTCACAATTGCCAACATTGTAAAAATGAAAAAAATTGCAGGTTTAACGTTCCAAATTTTGGACAGATTTGCTTGTAAGCTACACGTCAGACATCAAAGTCTGTTACAAATATATCCCATAAGAAAGTTCATTACTATAGGAAGTTACGTCTATTGTCTATGTCATTAGACTGTGTATTACACTGAACAAACAGATATAGGTGTAATGTCTAACATGACATGTACTGAATATTCATCACGGCTGGACACTGGACAGTCTTCGCACGTCACACATTTCTGACAGAAACATTCCGTGACGATATGCTACCGCGCGCATGCGTGTTACTCCCTTAAACAAACAATGATGTCGTGTTCGCTGTTTTTTTTAGAAATGTTTGATAAAAAATATAAGGTAATATGTTTACAGTACGAAAATATTAAAGAACGTTCAATATACAGGGTGCGTTATAACTCAGTCAACGTCTACGATATCAACAAAATGAAATAAAAACAAATGTTTCAACAACTTTACACAAACTTTCTCGCAAATTTATAATTTAAAAAATCAGGTTAGAAAGCTACAAGCTAAAGAAAATTATCGTGACACCCAACTGTTTAGCTGACTTGATGGAAGAAAATTTCCAAAAGTAACTTTTGCTTTTAATATTATAATCAGCATTCAAATCTTCAAGTCTCTAGAATTTTAGAATTTTAAATTACATTGAAAATACGGTAATGAAATGTGACTGTCAAAATTAAATTTCTAACTTTCAAAGAATTTCAAAAAAATTCATAATTTACGCAGTTTTTTACCGTTTGATTAAGAGGATGGAATCAGATTTTAAAAAATCATACAGAAAATTTAGGAATTGGAAAAATGACCGCCATTTTAAAATTGTTAAAGGAATTTCGATGATTAAAAAGCATCTTCAAGGCATTACGGAAATCGATCTTGGGGCCAAATTTCATTCAAAACAGGATAAACCTGCAAATTAACACACACACACACACACACACACACACACACACACACACACACACACACACACACACACACACACACACACACGACCCCTCAAAAATTTATCTAGAGGTCAAGATCAGTGTTCATCTCAAGGTTTCTGTTCTGGGTTTTACCATTATGGCCGTTCCAATTGCTCATTTTTTCAATGGATATTTGCTAAAAACCAGGACATTTTTTTAATTTCGGTTTTAAAATTTATTAGGTTATTTTTCCGTGTTTTGTATCAATAGCAAGCAAATCGAAGTTACCAATACATTTTATTTAACAACTTACGTATAAAATTTTAACAAAATCATTTGAACCTATTTTGAGAAAACATTACTACAGTATGTTACTATTTAATGGGTTTTAACCGAAAAATGATTGATATTGAATTTACATAGGGGTTCAAACACGATGATAAAAAACTATAAAAGCAGTTCTGACAACTTAACAATTCAATATGACTAAGTGATTTTGACGTAGTAGTCAATACAATATAATAGCCAACCACTAATAGCGTTCACCGGAAATAATATGCCTATCTAACCGGAAATGACGAAAGATATAATTTTAGGAAGCGGTATGTAAAATAGGTGAGTGCATATGTAGGCCGCTTTACAAATTGTGTTCGCTGTAAAACTAAAATTAATGGTACAAGAACATTGTACAAATGTTATCATATGCAATTATTTCCCCGAAAATTCTGATATCGAGAAAAAACTCCGGAAAATCAGCCCGCTTTTTTAAAATCGGTTCGAAAGAGTGAAACGGAAAAAAGAAAATATACTTAACAATATGATTATTGACAGGACACTCAGCCAAACCCGTCTGGTATCAAATTTGGAGGTCAGCACTCCAGGGTCTCTAGTTAATATTCTCGTAAGAAGACCTAGAGGCCTAAGGCACGTACCGGAAAGGATAAACTGCTCCTTGTTAATGGTTGTCAAGTAAGTGTCGTGAAGCAGCATCGTCTAAGGATAGAATACAAAATGTTCACTCCTAAGAGACATTGATAATTTCGACTGTAGAAACTTTTCTTTTCCGTGGCGAAATAACTTTCATTTTAACGTTCAAAAGGTGCAGCTTTTGAAAATTACTTATGGGCTTCGGGACTAGTAAAGTGCTGTTTTCAAGCATAATTTTAGGTTTTGGTATAACTGAAGCTCGGTTTTGTTGGAAGATTTTGGGCTTGGCGAAACTGAAGTGAGATGTTGAAGGACAATTTTGGGTTTTGCTGTAACTAAGATGCGGTTTCGAAGAGAGATTTTTGGATTGGGCGTAAAGAAAATGCAGTTTTGAGCATTTACGCAACTAAGAAGCAGTTTTAAGAAAATTTGGAGTTTGGAGGAACTAGGATGAAGTTTAAGGGAAATCTAAAGCTTTAGCGCAACTAGGATGAGGTTTAAGGGAAATGTTAAGCCTTAGCGCAACTAGTATGTGCTTTAAAAAGCAATTTCGGTTTAGTTCAACTAAGACACGACTATCAGTATGGCGCAAGATAATGTGTTATAGGCTACCGGAGAGCCGTTAGGTTGGCACAACTGAGAGTGGTAGATGTAGATTAGTTGTCCATCGTTAACCTCGCACTATACTAAGTATAAAAAGTAAAACGTCTAGCAATTCAGGGAGAATGACCTCCGACACATTTACATACAGATCGTTGTATCGCGTGTACAAAGGTACATGAAGGTCAAATAAAGGTTACATTTACATAAACCCCAAAATGAAATAACAAAGACATTTAACTTCAACTACTGTTCGCCTTACATGAATAAAGGCGGCGAGAATATAACCGTGATGCTTGTTAATGAAGACTAAACAGTTGGCCGTTTTGTTACTGTCGTATTGTGCTTTTAACGAACATTGAAATGATTAATAACCGATTTTCCCCAACTTATAATTTAACGTCTTACTATTGGTAGCACTGTGTAAAGAAAATATGACGACAAGGAAGTAATCAATCTTAAGGTTTTAATGAATTTCCAGTTCCTTCTTGTTTAAAAACGATTGTCATTTGGATGCTTGTGTGTGTGTGTGTGTGTGTGTGTGTGTGTGTGTGTGTGTGTGTGTGTGTGTGTGTGTGTCTTCGAGCCCATCAAGTCCACTATTTGAAAAAATCAGTTAACAATTTGTTTCTACAAATCGGTTTTTGTTCAAATTGTGCTCGAAATTAGTACATAAGTAGGCCCACCGAAACAAAATCTATGGTACTAACACAAATAAATAAATATACTTTAGAAAAATTAGTTCGGCAGCTATAAAAATGTCAAATAACGGCCTAAATATTGCATACTGGTATGCTGAAAAATGGATCGTATATGAAGGCTTAGTCTCAAAGCAATGTAACGAATTTGAAATTTAAGAGAATTATCGTTCAGGATTATTTCGACAAAAACAAAGCCTGAAAGCCGTTAGTTTTTTCGTCGTTATTGTTGGTTTCTCTGATTTACTTTAAAACCGTAAATTTGTATTATTTCAAAGACGTTAATATATTTTATTATGAAGTCATTAAATTATTTTACTTCAGAATCGTTAATTTGTGTTATTTCGAAGACATTAATTTAGTTTAATTCAAAGTCGATAATTTGTTTTATTTCAAAAACGTTAATATGTTTTATTTCAAAATTAATAATTGGTTTTATTTTCAAAGCTGTTAATTTGTTTTATTTCAAAATTGATAATTGGTTTTATTTTGAAAGTTGTTAATTTGTTTTATTTAAAAATAATAATTGATTTTATTTTGAAAGTCGTTAATTTGTTTTATTTCAATTTTTTTTATTTTCAAAGTTGTTGATTTGCTTTATTTCAAAATTAATAATTGGTTTTATTTTCAAAGCTGTTAATTTGTTTTATTTCAAAATTAATAATTGGTTTTATTTTGAAAGTTGTTAATTTCTTTATTTCAAAATTAATAATTGGTTTTATTTCAAAGTTGTTAATTTGTCTTATTTCAAAATAAGTAATTGGTTTTATTTTCAAAGTCGTTAATTTGTTTTATTTCAAAATTAATATTTTTTTTATTTCAAAGTCGTTAATTTGTTTTATTTCAAACTTAATTGCTTTTATTTTCAAAGTTGTTCATTTGTTTTATTTCAAAGTAGTTAATTTAAGATTTAAGTTTCCCTATGCATCCGAAATTCGAGAGAAACCTGACTAACCTGAGATTTTTATTAACGTGATTTTATTTGGAGGAACGTGAGACAGTTTGTGCAATGTTTTTGCAGCGTTTATTTAAAACTGAAATGTGTTTCAAACACATAATACAAAAGCGAATGTAGGTAGTAGTTTTGTGGAGAACATTAGCGACAAGGACAAGAAGAATGGACGAAAACAAATTTCCTTAATTCCATTTTAAAATGAACATACCTCCTCCTCACTATCTGTCAGACGTATAAGGCCTTATCTGCAGTCTGACAGTTTCCGCAGGAAGCGGTGGGTTCAAGGTCATACGTTATCATGATAATTTTGACAATCATTGAATCATTATTTAATAGTTCGCTCGCTTCACTGTATTACGCCGGCGCTTACAAGGCTCTGCTAGTACAACATACAGGTGTTGCAAACATATGTTGTGAACTTCAAAGAAGGTGTGTAAGCGGGAATGGATCTATTTTTCACGGAAGTGGAAGAAAAAGAATTTATATTGTTACTTTTTTTGGAAATTCCAACATACCGTCATTATTTGTTTTCGTATTTTGGAAATTTTTGAGATTCGCTACTCCATAATTCTTGTCTGGGTGTGTAAGGGCTTTATTCGAGCCATTTTAGATAATTGAATTGAATGAGAGAAAACATATGTATTGATGAAACAGTAGTATTAGCACCGACATTCTTCTGGCCTGCCTTGAACCAGAAACTCGCTATTTGTGATATTTCAACGTTTGAAGTCCGTAAAAGGATTCTTCCATGGAAGTCATAAAAACAGGGCGTTGACCTAACACGGAGTCTCAAGAACGGACATTATTTGTAAACAGGAAGTAACCAGATACTTTGCATCTTTGAAGTTTTATTAGTTGTAAAAACTTTCGCTAGGTGCGCACTTTTCAAATTTAATCCCGTTGCGCATACTGTTAGCCTTTGGAGAACTTCCATTGGAAAATTACTGTGGAAAGGCCATCATGGTATGACCCTGGCCCGCGACCTAGAACTGAGCACCGATCCTGAGCACTAGACCACTTTTTGAGTTCTCGTTAAGTTATATACTTGACATAAAAATTGATTTTGATAACAGCAAAACAAGTTAATTACTCTGTAAAAATCATAAAAACTTTATTTGAAAATATACACAACACAAACACAAACACACCGTCTAAAAAATCTGTCAGTTCTTTAGGATATCGAATACTTTGCTACTATTCTAGCTGTTTGAAGGACTATGCCTATTTGCCGTTTTAATTAGTGACAGTTAAAAGCACGCAAAACCGAATATGTACAGCAGCTATGTTATTGCGCAGTTGTTAACTGACTAGTTTACATTTGGAACATATGACAGTGTAGTGTACTTCATTTGATTATTTGTTGCAACTGTGATACCAATTGGTGCGTGTTAGATAAGAAGAGTTGGCGACTTGGCTACACTGCTCAATGTCTTGTTACAGTGGCGCTGCCTAACACTGAAAATGCAAAGCTTTGCCGAACTAATAAACACTATTTACTACGAACGTGTACGGTGTATATTTATTATGTACTTAGAATAATGACGTTAAACCAGAAAAAAATCAATAATATTGAACTTGTTTTATTCAAAGGGCATAAAAATGGTAGGACATAAAAATTTCTTAAAACATCTTTTCGTGACCACGTACTCAGTGTACATCCTCTTGTATTGAGAAAGCAAAAAATAACCCTGCAAAATACGAATGACAACACACTTGTTTGGTAATCTATCTATAATTCGGTCTACAACGTTCTACGCCGTCTTCCGATCTCCAACCTCCACCGATCGCGGTCCCACCACAGGTCTTCAGATCTTTTTTTCAGATCCCTTTTTTTATTTCCTTTTCGACTCGCTCTCTCCAGCTCAGTCTCGGCCTTCCTAGTTTTCTTCTTCCAGGTGTTCGCCATTGCATGATTTTTTTGGGAATTCGCTCATCCGGCATTCTTTGTACATGCCCGTACCAAACCAGTTGTTTTGTTCTTATATCTTCTACAATTGTATGCCTTACGTCCTTGAATGCCTTATGTTTGGTAATTTATATTTTAAATAAACGACGATTCCAGACCGATTAAATCTTTTCAAATTTGGAATCAAGTTCTGTAAGATCTTGAGACTTAATGGAAAGAAAGGATAAAGATATTACAGTGTTCGGGTAGAACAGGTACTATGATGGCGTCTATCAACCAGCACGTAAAGACCGAAATAAACTAAATCGTTGACAGTTTTCAGACTACGGAAGGAGGAAGCGGCGCACATTTTCATTGCGTGTCAGATTAAAGCGTGCGTAATGACGCGTGTTTACATAGCGTTTGTAAAGAAACATATGTTTGTGTTGTGTGTGTGTGTGTGTGTGTGTGTGTGTGTGTGTGTGTTATGTCAGCTGTCAGACCAGCTTAAATAAAACTTCGTCAACATTGCCTCTGTGCTCTGTAGGTCGTTGTAGAGTTAGTCCAATGTTTAATATAGTCTGGTATTTATACTGTATTATAAAATACAACTGTAACTGAAAAACTATTTTCTTCTAAATTCAATAATGTCAGTGCCGTATCTTGAATCGAGCATTACGCGTTTACTGAATTTGTGTGCACCGTGGACACTTTCTTTTTTATTTCGACTAGACCAACTCATTGGTGGAACCGAGAGCGGTGAAACACTTTGGCCGGAAGCCATCAAATGATGTGTAGATTTGCGCTGCGCGGAGTGGACTATCTATTGTTTTTAAGGTTAGGCGCGGCCACTAAAGCGCAATGGAGTTCAGCGGAGTCAAGCGGCGTCGCTGGGATCCGCTCCGCGTAGCTTCGTCTCTATCCAGGCTCGATTTTGAAGCTGACCACGCCTCCAAACTTACTATTTTCGTTACCTAGGTTACCGTTGCCCAGGTTACGGTTATTAAACATAATAGTTCATAGAATCTGTTACAGTAGTGTGCCTAAATACTTAGATTTAAAAGATACAAACATGTTTTAAACTGTTGCCTGCCATCTTCACTCTGCTCCGCATTTGGTTGCCGCCCGGCCTAAGCGATCATCTCTTCCTGACTAAGATTTCAACGCCAGTTCATGGAAGTAACACCTCTCAGATGCGCCCTTTAGAACGCTCATTTTAAATTACGCTAATCACATTGGCGAAGCTTTGAACCTCCACCACTAGGCTACGCCACTGTAGGAATGCATAGAACAGTGTTGCACATATCGAACAGTGGAAGGGAAGCTTACACAGATTGGCAACAAAACGGCATATCAAGTACACTGCGTGATCTTCTGAACTTCAAAAGCAGATTTAACAACTCCCCAAATACCAGTAAGCATTACGAATCGGTCGGTATATAGTATTCAATACCAAAATTGAAAAATGATAGTTTTTGATAGACAAATTCTTTTGGGAATTGCTCGAAACTACAGACCCAAATTTCTCTGCTCATTAGCCTTCTGGCATCAGATATTAGCGCCAGTAACAAATTTAATTTCAGAAATGAGCTATTGGAGCGGCCATCATGGTTAGACCCAGAAATTAGAGCCGAAGCTGACATCTAGGTCACTATTTGAGGAGGGTCGATAAAATGTACGAGTGCGTGCGTTCGTGCACACGTGTGTGAGTGCGTGTGTGTATGTGTGTAACGTGTCTCTCTCTCTCTCTCTCTCTCTCTCTCTCTCTCTCACACACACACACACACACACACACACACACACACACACACACACACACACACACACACACACACACACACACACACACTATTCCATCACTAATTAATGTTTTTTGTAAAATAAAACAAAAACGTTACTTATAAATTTGGTTTCTGATATATTACAAATGGTATTTACTATAACCAGCCCAAACAATTACCAAAATTTATTATTGATAGTGAAAAATATTTGTTTTTGAAACGAATAGACCTGCTTCTTTACGTCCAATACAACAAAATTTTGTGGTGGTCGGTGAAACGGAAAATTGACAAACGAGGGAACACGTACAAGTCACCATCTCATTTAAAGTCGATCCCGGCAACCGGTGTGAACAGGGTTCACTTCGAAGGCGTCTTTACGCACAATTTAAATTTTGTATATATATATATATATATATATATATATATATATATATATATATTATTATTATTATTATCTGCGCATAGACCCTGTTGGATCACGCAAAGCACTCCGACTCATGTCTTGCTCCTTCTAATCCTCCACACCTCCCTCATCCTGTCCCCATGGATCCTCTTCCGCTCCTCCGTCCATTTTACCCCTGCTCTCTTTGGGATTTCATTCTCTGGGACCTTCCAACCGAGCATCTTTCTCCTGTATGCGCGCCTGTCTTCAACATCTGTTGAGTCTATTCCTGCCTCATGTAGGTCTATTCTGACTTGTGCGATCCACGACGTTGTTGATTTGACACCTTGTATATACTTAAGGATTCTGTTGGCAAGTCTCGTTGTTGGGAGTCTACTGATGTGTCCATAGAACCGAAGCCTCCTTCTTCTGATATCTGCTTCCAGCTTCGATATCTTCTCTGTGGTCTTCCGGGAGTGCAACCTGTATCCATCTTCTGTTAATCTCGGGCCAAGGATCTTCCTCAAGATTTTGCGTTCTTCCTTCAAAATACCCTCCATGGTAGCTTTTGTGTGGAGTGCTAGCGTCTCGCTTGCATATAATACCTCCGGTTTTATGACTGTGTTGTAGTGTCTGATTTTTGTGTGCGTCGACATACATCTCTTATTGTAGATATCACGCGTTATACCGAGAGCCCTCTTCATTCTCAGTAGCCGAACCTTTTGCGCAGCCTTCTCGCCACCTGTGGGTTCAAGAATTTCTCCCAGATATTTGAAGTGCTTGACTCTGTTTATCTTACCATATTTTGTGTTTAGTTCTTGAATATTTAATTTTGTACAGAAGAATTCGGTTTTTTTAAACGAGATCTGTAGACCGACCCTCTCTGCACATTCCTTTAGGACTTCTATCTGTTTAATCGCTGTTGTTTCATTATCTGTGAGTATGGCCAGGTCATCTGCAAAAGCTAGGCACGCGATTTCTGTGTTGTCCTTAGGTCTTCCAAGTCGAACTGGTTTCCAGTGCCCTTCAATTTTTAATTCTTTCTCCCATTCCCTGATAACTTTGTCCAACACTATATATATATATATATATATATATATATATATATATATATATATATATATATATATATAGGCCCTATATATATATATATATATATATATATATATATATATAGGCCCTATATATATATATATATATATACATGCCTTTCCTAGCTTCAAACACTTTATTTTTTAACACGTTTCGGAATTCTTTCATTTTCAAAACTTTTTGAAGTATATTAAAATGTTTTGAAAATACAAGTATTCAGGAAAATGTCAACAATACAATGTTTGAAGCTCGGAGACATACAATGTTTGATATGTCTACAAAATTACAAGATTCGTAACGGAAAAAGGATGTTTACATTAAGAATAAGTATATTATGTTTGTTTTTCAATATTAAGGGCTATTTTGTTTCAAATTGTATTAACTTTACGTTTTTTTTTTAATTGAAAAAGCGTCAAAACTAAAAAACTATTTTATGACTATGGAACGTTTTTCCGGCAGTCAACAACGAACACGCATATCTCACAATCTAATTTCCGATAAATATGAAATTTGTAAAGTATAACGACAGTCAAATCAATTTGAATTTAATACACGATAACAGTTGGAATGGAGAGATAAAATTATAGTTCGAGAAGATTAATTTCTGCGAGAGAGTATATCTCAATTTATAGTTATAAGATTTTCATCAAAACTGAATTTTCTTTGCAATTTAGGATTGTAATGGTCTTTATATAAAATAGACCAGGTGATTGGCTGTACCTGAATTTCTTTCGCTGTAACCTTATT
>CM040187.1:65817205-65859705 GCA_022606455.1 Callitettix versicolor
GTGACCTTCCATGCACCGATTGTAGCCTACTATTTAAGTGCTCCTTTTCAAACGTATTTAATGTCCAAACATACAAATTATTTCTGAATCCTATTCTACGTAAATTTTCTTGAAGCTCGTAAATTCAAAAAAATGAAAAACATCGAAAAATCAGGAACACCGTTTTTTCCATTGAAATTAGGATTAAAAATAATATGTCGAGGTTTTTCTCACGTAAAATCCGGTGGAGGCAGTTGAAGTGAACAGCTGATGGACTTAGCTATCCCACCGCACCTCTAGCTCATAATACAGACACACACACACACACACACACACACACACACACACACACACACACACACACACACACACACAAATTCATTACTCTACATGGGAGAGGTAACTCTAAAGTTTTAAATGACATACTAATAGAGTGAATGACCCCCGACACTAATGGTGTATCAAACGGAGAGCTGGAAGACACGACGACCTTCCTGTGTACCTTATCCTTTTCCATGCATGCAAGACTCTGTATGGGCGGATCTCATTTCCTTAGCTAATTGTGGGTGTTTCCATAAGTAACAATATAAAATAGAATGACGGGTTCTCACAGCAAAATGAAAAGATTGGCCACTCAGAGCAGAACCCCCGTAATGACGGTAAATAAAACGAAAAATTGAAAGGGAATCAGCAGAGCAAGCACCTGAAAGCACCTCATTAAGGAATAGGGAAGTCACCAATTAGAAGTGGAGGGAGCTGCCCATCTTGAATCTTCTTCAAATCCTAGACTTTATGAAGAGACTAAAACTGTATCGCGATGGAGAAGGCGCCATATGTTTATGGAGAAGGCGCTGTAACTGAGTATCTCAGGAATATAGGAAGAGGGCACAATAGATCTACAAAGGTTGCTGTGCAAGAAGAAAGTAATTCATTCTTTGATTCACTTTGACCTAACATGCTGACAATACAGGAGAGGAATGGACATTTGAAGAGATATGGCGGCTCTATATAAACCGTTTACGTGCAAAAACTGTACACATACAGCGTTCCATATGGAAGACTTAAAGGGGCGGCAGATGTCTTTGGCAGAGAAAAACTAAGGAAATTCATGGGGCTCTGTGGTCTGAGGGTACATATAATCAGGATAGGCATGTACCTCAGAGAAACAGTGTGTAAGGTGTGCAGGAAAGAGGAGAAAACTACAGGACACATCGTATATGATTGTGAGGCTTTTGCTAGTAGAAGGCGAAGAGTTTTTGGTTTCTAGGACTCTAGCGATCTTCAGCTGTATGAGATAGTCAGTGGATTGTTGCAACTCACTAAGAGCATTGTCTGATCCACACACACACACACACACACACACACACACACACACACACACACACACACACACACACACACACACACACACACACACACACACACACACACACACACACACACACACACACACACACACACACACACACACACACACACACACACACACACACACACACACACACACACACACACACACACACACACACACACACACACACACACACACACACACACACACACACACACACACACACACACACACACACACACACACACACACACACACACACACACACACACACACACACACACACACACACACACACACACACACACACACACACACACACACACACACACACACACACACACACACACACACACACACACACACACACACACACACACACACACACACACACACACACACACACACACACACACACACACACACACACACACACACACACACACACACACACACACACACACACACACACACACACACACACACACACACACACACGGAATCAGTGTCATCGCTTCTAGTTTCAAATTATACTGGGCACTAGATAAATAAAAAACCTACCATTAAGATTCACAGATAAATATTTTTTGTCGACCATTTCTCTATTTTCCCTGAGTTAGGACATTTTCGCGACTCATTTTTTCGACAAATTTTACAACGATCGGTCGCATCGTTTACGTGTAAGAGGTGCGTTACCGACAGACGAACGGACACGCGCGCGAATTTATAAGAGAAGTTGACCTTCGCCTAAGGACTCTAAAACAAAACAACAAATATCCCTGATTTCATTTTAACGTTTTCAAAGGAATTTTAATATTTAAAATGTTAATTTATAACGATTTTTAAAGCTGATTACTATAGGATAACTTTGTGCAACGCTAAAGTATAGTAGTTATAAAGATTTAATCATGCTTTATACCTATCGTAAATTTTCTTCCTTCGTTTTCTATCTGAAAATATTTACAGTGTAACTAAACATGCGAAATACAACACGCAAACATACAACGTATTATTATACGTCTTATACTTGTCAAACGTCTCAGCAAGTGCCATTCAACCTTACCAGAGTAACGGACTTCTTAAAGCAATTACAAACATCAATTTTCTTGGTAAATTTTAAATTCTAATCAAGTCAGATTTGTTTTGTTTTTGTCAGATATCTATTTGGATATGACCTATTTGAAGGCCATTACAGTAATACCCAAATTCGGGGTCATGAATTGAGTGCTAATAAAGACTTTTAAACCTTTTTTTGAATTTTTGAGTACTTATCCTTAGAAAAGCTACATTTATACAAAATGTATGGCAGGCGGCCTCGGTGGCCTAGTTGGTAGCGTACTAGGCTTTCACCCCGAGGACCCGGATTCGATTACCGGCCAGGGCTTGGCTTTTTCATACGCTATAATCATCCCATCGTCTGCATTAGCCCAAGTGTTCACAATAGTCGGACGTTAAACACCAAAAAAAAAAAAAAAAAAAAAAAATATGGGCGTGTTAGCATACTAGCTTGTGTAATTTTGGTCCTATCTGACCGATCATGGGCAAAAATCATTTATATAGCAGCTTGTTCATGTTCGTTAGAAATCAAAAATATAAAACGATCAAAACTTCTTTATCTTACACCTTTTTGCAAATATGACGTCACCATCGTAATCAGTTTAAATTGGCATTTTAATTACTTACATTTTTGTATACTCAGTGTACTATAAAAATTTAAAATTTCAATTAGAATTTATCGCTGATGAAATCAGAATTTCAAAAAATGTAAAAACACCTTTATAATTTGATGTTATATTATTACTTTCTGGTAATTAGCTTCCATTACTTCAACAAAATATCCGCACGCGATTTTTTATAAAGTAACAATTTTTGTAAATATTTCGTTCGATAAGTTAACAAATAAGGTGTCTATATTTTTGGTTTGGTTCACTGGAAAGGTTATCTATAAATTCGACAGATAATTTTGTACGTTTTATTTTTTTCTCAGATTGGACTCTCGAGAAACAGAATTTCCGTTACAAAAGCGCCAGTTACCCAGCTGATGTTCAGCTGTTTTCGTTCAATAACCGGGTCATGCAATTGGGACAGAAAATTATGAAACTTGGCGAAGTCAGAGTAAAGGTCACAACTAATTGGGCCTGCTTTTGTGTTTGCTCAGCGGGTGTCATCGTTGTTGCGAGGGGACGCGTTCCTAAAGGATGAATTAATTATTGGAGTCAAATATTGTCAACTAAATTTTCAACAATCGTTTTATAATTTTATTTTATGTTTCATATATTGCGCATTCGGTTTTGTACCAAAAATAAGAATTTGCGCTATTGAAACTACATATAGGGAGTACCTAAAGGTTCGTCAAAACACAAGGGAACACTCAGGTCTCATACTTGTCTACCTTAAAGCTACACAATGAAATAAAACCGACTTAAAACCAATTAATGGTTTGTAAACAAAATTGCACGAGCAGTATAAAGTTCCCCGTGAGAGTGCAGCACAATGTACGCATGTATACCAAAACAGCTGATTGCAAAACAAACATTCTTGAAAGTAATATTTAAATTATTACTGTACTCAAGACTTAAATAATTATTGACCGAATCAGTTTTGAAAGTAGAATCGGTAAGACAATCTACGCCCGTTCTAATATGTAAATGTTATTAAATAAAATACCCTAATTTTAGTAAACAGTAAATACTGTAGCCTATTTTAGGTATGTAATGTAAAATCCGACCATAGTATGTTTTATTTGTATATACGAGGGTTGATCAAATATAAACGAGACTGATTTTTTTAAAAATTTATTGCTTACTTACAAATTATTCTTGATACAACTTATTTTTCTACATAGTCTCCCGCAAGAGTAACACATTTTTCCCACCGGATTGGAAGTTTTTTAATTCCATCTTCGTAAAAAGTTCTCGGGCGTTCATTGAGCCATTGGAGCACGAAGGTCTCCACCGCAGAATCGTCTTCGAAACGCTGGCCTCCAAGCGCCTCTTTGAGTGGCCCAAACAGGTGATAGTCGCAGGGTGATAAGTCTGGACTGTATGGGGGATGTTCCATTGGTTCCCAGCCAATTTGATCGAGTTTAACCCTCGTAGCGTTCGCCGAATGTGGTCGGGCATTATCGTGAAGAAGAATGACGTTTCTCGCCGGTTTAGATTTCCTTTTCCTACGAAAAGACTGTTTTGCGGCCTCTAAAACATCGCAATAATATTGTGCATTTATTGTGCGTCGTTGATGGAGGAAATCGACGTGAAAGGCGCCTTGATTGTCGAAAAATACAGTGGCCATTACCTTCCCGGCCGACGATCGTGATTTGGCCTACTGGTTTTCTACTGCTTCCCGTCCTTCGGCGAATTCCTTGTGCCAAGCAAAAACGCGAGCTCTTGACAGGGTCCTGTCCCCGTATTGAGCCGTCAATCTACGAAAGATTTCAGTCGGATT
The DNA here is from genome assembly GCA_022606455.1 of Callitettix versicolor. NCBI lineage: Eukaryota > Metazoa > Arthropoda > Insecta > Hemiptera > Cercopidae > Callitettix > Callitettix versicolor. Next base: position 65,821,980 of record CM040187.1, read on the forward strand.
GACCCTCTCCTTGGCCAAAAACTTAATAATAATTCTCTGCTCCACGGAAACGTGCACTTCACTCTCACTCATTGTATAGTTTTATACTGAAGGGTCCGAACGGAAATGTTGCCCGTCTACGCCCATCCCAAACCTCCCAGGCTACCTGAAACCCCACCCTTTAGAGTTCAATGTCCAACGGAAAAGTTTTTAGAAAGTCAGTCTCGTTTATATTTGATCAACCCTCGTATTTCAATAAGGTACAAAGTTAGAGTTCATTCATTAATTTTCTAGGTTATAGACCTAGTTTTAAAAAATAAAGTAGAACAAAATAAGGCCTATTGTATTAAATAACCTAAATATCATGAATGACATTGCTTTATTTAGCAGGTCATACAAGTATTACTAATAACTATAACGTATATTTTAACAGAAGTTCATTTTGATAAGAAATAATAGACCTGCATGGTTTTGCAATGATTTTACACAGGCAGATATGTGCAGTAATCTTAAAATACGAGTACTGAACTAAAAATTAACGTGTTATAGTAATTAAATACCAGCCAATGGTATTATTTGAACTATTTTATTTACAGAATTCATGATTACGATAAGTTCAATTACGTATAGCGATTTCATAAAAAAAAGTCGTAACCACTTTTCCTTGTTGTTCATGTACATCAAGGAAAATTATGATTGCCACATATTTCATAGGCGATACATATCTCAACTACGATTCATGGTTAATTAACAAGTGCTATAAGACTGTTTAACGCCTTACTGTACATCGTTGTGTATTCATTTCTTTTTTGCAATGACTGCGAAAGTTCGTGGGCCCACAAATATATATTGATTTGTTAAGGGGGGTCGGCCTGAAAAAATCTTAAAAAATTCCATTTTTTTTTATTTTGAATTAATATTCTCTGGAGTTTTTTGTTTAATAATATATATAACACTTTATGCTTTGAAACTGTACAATTAGTCAAAAAAATTATATATGTAGTAGTGTACCGACTTTTTTTTCCAAAAAAAAGTAGCGTGGGATGAATTCACTGCATACAATATAGTTTGGGTTAGATCAGGGGTCTCCAAACTTTCCAGCCTTAGGGCCATACTGATTACTCCAGTAAGTTTCGAGGGCCAAAACCATATTATCATTGTTGCCGGTGGTAAAAAGTGAAATAGTCCACTGATGAAAAAAAAAAGTCCGAAAAACAATGTTATGAGTAGTTAGCCCATGACCATATCAATGTAGATGTCATATTAATAATTATTTAACATAAAATTAGAATACTTCAGTAAACTAAATTTAATTTGCTATAAAAATATGTTCTCTAAAAGGAGTTTTCAATTATGCTAGCTCTCCGCGGGCCGGATGTGGCCCTCGGGCCGTAGTTTGGAGACCCCTGGGTTAGACTGTTGAATGGTTAGAAGCAGACAGAAGAATAGTTTAGGCAGAATAAAGTTGGAAGATGATTATCAGATGCAGGAAGATCCTGATAATCCAGCTTATGGGGCAGGAATGCACTAAATATTTGTAAGTAAAGAATTTTAATGTAAAATAAACTTTAAACGCGTTTTTCCGAAACTTGTTTTTTTTCATGTTTAGGTACATTTTTGTCATAAACTACAAAAGCTAGAAGATTCATTTTTGCTTTGTTTTGTTTATTACATCATTCTGCATACTTTAACACAGGGGTTTATAAATATTTTAACAAAAATGATTTTATTTAATTTCATGTGTGCAGAAACACGGAAAATCTGAAATAAAAATATTATAATTTTTAAAAATTGCCACAGTTTTATAAAAACACATATTTAAATTTCCCTGTGTTAAAATGTTGGCAAGTGTCTATATATTACTAGGAAAAAATTTCACAGCTGTATCTAAAATAGTTACTGAGAAAAATGTACCTAAAGATATCATAAAATAACATTGGCGAGATAGGGAAGGCCGACCCCCCTTAATTTTTATTTCCTTTCTACATAATGCGCCTACCAGAGCTGGTTATATACACTTTAATGTATAACACAATATTTTTGCACCATCATATCAATGTTATTAAACATAAACTGTAAATGACAAATATTATGTTTAGGATTATTATTTTATTAAACGTCAATTGTTTCTGCAAGAAAAATCACGACCGTTAACCAAGCTACAAATATTTATCAAAGTTACAATTTTATTTATTTCAAGAAGGCTCTACCGCCTCTTTCCTTCCAATTCCTTAAATATATCCATATATGTCATGAAGCCATAAATGTATTACTGTAAAAAACTTTTACATCTATTTTTAAAAAAAAGTGAAATCTTTGCAATAATCTCACGAAGAGCAATAAAACACAAAACAATGAAGCACAATATCATAATAAATAATGGTGATGATTATATGTCACACAGTATTCTAAATAAAAACATTTCAAACCAAATTAAAAACACAATCAGCTGTAGCTCAGTTAATCATATGATTACAATCAGCTGTAACATAAACTCAGTAAGTGATGTGCTGAAAGATACACTTACGTGATTTTACTTCTCTGTCCGAGTGAAATATTATTGTTATTAACCTTTGTAACCCATTACAAAATGTTTATAATTTTTCAAAGGCGATCTCATTCGGTGTGGCGTGTTTTAAGCCATTATATAGTACTATTTGTTTATTAGTTCCCAGGATAATATATATATATATATATATATATATATATATATATATGTAGGGTCCTATATATATATATATATATATATATATATATATATATATATATATATATATGTATGTAGTTATTTTAAGGCGAAAAACACATTGAGGCTGTATCGCCTCCCTAAATGTAATTGTGAGTGTAAAGTGTTAAAGTCGTAAGTGCAGTGTTGTAAGTGTGTTTGTTAGACTCGGGTACCGCGAGGGACGTCTAAATCCTCTCAATAAGTGCAGCTAGTCTGCAACCACCTGCGGGGTTCTCGGGACATGTATAGAAATATATGAATGGTAATCTTCTTTTTATAATATATGAGATATATAGAGAAAATATACAGAAGAGAGGGAAAATAGGGAATATATAAAAAGATCGAGAAGTGCACGGAAGATATAGCGAAATGTAGGGAACGTAAGAAAAATGTAAGAAAGATTGGGAAGATAGAGAAAATATAGGAAAGATAGGGGAGTTGTAGGGAAGATATATAAAAAATAGGGATAATATAGGTAAGATAGGGAAGATGTAGGGAAAATAGAAAAGATATGGAAGATGCAAAGAAAATACAGAGAAGATATTGGGAGTATAGAAAAGATAGAGAAAGTGTAGGAATAATTTAGAGAAGATATAGGAAGATAGGAAAGGTATATTAAAAATAGGAAAGACAGGGAAGATAGAGATGACTTAGGGAAGATATTAAGGGTTTTTGGAAGACAGGAAAGATTTAAAAACCAGGGAAAACAGGGAAACAATGTGGAAAATAGGGCAGAAACGAAGATATAGGGAAGGTAATTATAATAGCGAAGATATAGTTAAGGTAGGGACGATTTAGGAAAGATATGGAAGGTAGGAAAGATATGGAAGATAGGGTAAATATAAAGAAGATAAGAAAGATGCACTTTTTTTATTAATTTTTTGTGTGGTTTAACGTCATTCATTTAAAGTAGTTTGACTAATGTAAACAAGGGGAGCAACGTAAAATACACGGAAGTGTATTCGAACCTACGAACATATACCAGATTTAGCAAACTACCTACTATCTTACCGCCTGTCTCTCTTTTTACCAATTCAATTTTTTTTAATCAAACAACTAAATCAAGATGTAACACTTAACTTTATAAATCAGATCCGAAATAAATAACCATCTAAATGTTAAATAAACCCGCCGAGGAGCGGTCTCGCTGATGTGATGGAAGCAAAATAACGAAATTGTTTTTCAACAAATCTGACTTCACCGACACGAGCGGCACTTAAATCTGCATTAATTAGCAGTTTAAACTTTACTACTGCTATAAAAATAACGAAATGAACCCGACCGTGATCAAAGTAACTTTAGTGATTTCAGTTGAATTTAAACTGATTAAGGTTTTAAGGAATTGTTAAATAGAAAAATTAATTTTACCTTTTTTTAACCGTATTTTTGGGATATATCTGGCTAAAAACAAAAATGTGTACACATACATACAAAACCAGTTATTTTGTCCAGGAAACAAGAGAATAGAATTCAGTCATTTAACACCCATGCACTACAACTCGGCCATAGTCTTTCACTGTATAAAACACAAGCTGTCTCAACATACATCGATCGTTTGTTAGTTGAAAACGATATTCGATTAATCGAAAAAATTATTGCCAAATTATACAATCCGTATGGCGTAAGCGAAGGAGCACAAACTGCCTCTATAAACATCGATCACCGACAGTTCACCATCTGAAAACGATTCGATTAATCGAAAAAATTATTGCCAAATTATACAATCCGTATGGTGTAAGCGAAGGAGCACAAACTGCCTCTATATACATCGATCACCGTCGGTTCACCATCTGAAAACGATTCGATTAATCGAAAAAATTATTGCCAAATTATACAATCCGTATGGTGTAAGCGAAGGAGCACAAACTGCCTCTATATACATCGATCACCGTCGGTTCACCATCTGAAAACGATTCGATTAATCGAAAAAATTATTGCCAAATTATACAATCCGTATGGTGTAAGCGAAGGAGCACAAACTGCCTCTATATACATCGATCACCGTCGGTTCACCATCTGAAAACGATTCGATTAATCGAAAAAATTATTGCCAAATTATACAATCCGTATGGCGTAAGCGAAGGAGCACAAACTGCCTCTATATACATCGATCACCGATGGTTCACCATCTGAAAACGATTCGATTAATCGAAAAAATTATTGCCAAATTATACAATCCGTATGGTGTAAGCGAAGGAGCACAAACTGCCTCTATATACATCGATCACCGTCGGTTCACCATCTGAAAACGATTCGATTAATCGAAAAATTATTGCCAAATTATACAATCCGTATGGTGTAAGCGAAGGAGCACAAACTGCCTCTATATACATCGATCACCGTCGGTTCACCATCTGAAAACGATTCGATTAATCGAAAAATTATTGCCAAATTATACAATCCGTATGGTGTAAGCGAAGGAGCACAAACTGCCTCTATATACATCGATCACCGTCGGTTCACCATCTGAAAACGATTCGATTAATCGAAAAATTATTGCCAAATTATACAATCCGTATGGTGTAAGCGAAGGAGCACAAACTGCCTCTATATACATCGATCACCGTCGGTTCACCATCTGAAAACGATTCGATTAATCGAAAAATTATTGCCAAATTATACAATCCGTATGGTGTAAGCGAAGGAGCACAAACTGCCTCTATATACATCGATCACCGTCGGTTCACCATCTGAAAACGATTCGATTAATCGAAAAAATTATTGCCAAATTATACAATCCGTATGGTGTAAGCGAAGGAGCACAAACTGCCTCTATATACATCGATCACCGTCGGTTCACCATCTGAAAACGATTCGATTAATCGAAAAATTATTGCCAAATTATACAATCCGTATGGTGTAAGCGAAGGAGCACAAACTGCCTCTATATACATCGATCACCGTCGGTTCACCATCTGAAAACGATTCGATTAATCGAAAAATTATTGCCAAATTATACAATCCGTATGGTGTAAGCGAAGGAGCACAAACTGCCTCTATATACATCGATCACCGTCGGTTCACCATCTGAAAACGATTCGATTAATCGAAAAAATTATTGCCAAATTATACAATCCGTATGGTGTAAGCGAAGGAGCACAAACTGCCTCTATATACATCGATCACCGTCGGTTTACCATCTGAAAACGATTCGATTAATCGAAAAAATTATTGCCAAATTATACAATCCGTATGGTGTAAGCGAAGGAGCACAAACTGCCTCTATAAACATCGATCACCGTCGGTTCACCATCTGAAAACGATTCGATTAATCGAAAAAGTTACGAGTGGCCAAATTATACAGTTCTCGGTAACAACGATTAACTAAGCAGAAGGTTCATGTAAACTAACAATAAATCCGACCAGATTACGTGAGATGAGATTAGATAACGGACCCACTGTTACAATAAGGTCAGAGGTCAGACCGGTTACACCTCTGTGTGGGTTCACTATGGAGTACGGACCATTGTTCAACATCAGCGCCTTCATTTTGTTGTCACCGAAAATTTTTACCATGTCGAAGACCGCGATTCTTTATTTTCTTTATAATCTCGACGATAAAATTTTTTGTCATGTAAGTTCAGTGTTTCAGCATAATCGGCGTTAAAATAACCATTACAATATTTTTGAAGCAAGCTTTTAATGTTAGTTTTGGCGAGAGGAGTCAATAGAAAAAAAAGTCGGCCGAACGGAAGACTGTAACGAAAATATGAAACAAATGAGCAAACGAATTTCGTCTCTCTATTTCTGTCTCTATCTTTTCCTTCATCTTTTCGATAACAGTAAGTTAAACATATATTATATTAAAACGTAGTGTTGTTTGGTTTCGGTATTTTTCCTTAGTTGGACACACGTTCACTTTAAAAACGTTTACAATACATTCGAAATTAATATACAAATTTATAATATTTTTTATTAATATTGATAGTTTTTAACAACATAACCTGAAACTTATTATAGCGTATCAGCAGTTGAACGAAATCAGCTGATCGTTACGAATTAGTATAAAACAGCTGATCTTTTACTACAGCTACAGTAAATTATACCTAAGCTAGATTTTAGCCGCCTCGGTGGTCTAGTGGATAGCGTACTAGGCTTTCACCCCGAGGACCCGGGTTCAATTCCCGGCGAGGGCTTGGCATTTTCATACGCTATACATCATCCCATCGTCTGCATTAGCCCAAGTGTGCACAATAGTCGGACGTTAAACACCAAAAAAAAAAAAAAAAAAAACTAAGCTAGATTTACGTATTTATTTGTTTAAACGAAACAAGATATCTGCAAACATATCTTGAAACTAATTATAAATTCAGCAAAGATATTAACAAAAGCTTAGCTACTGTCGATAACTCAAGAGTTCCACACTTTTTTTTAAGACTTAAATTGAAGAGATGCAAAACAATCGATTTTTTAAAATTATAGTTCAAAATTTCTCAAGTACTTGAACACTGAATCGTCATTCACAATAAGCGTTACGTTTTAAACTTGAAAATCACGCCAATATAATAATAGCTGCACGCAGGTGTCTCGCGGACGTGATGGAAACGAATTTTAAAAAGTATGACCCTTATTTTACCTTCTTTTAGAAGCTCTGATTTTACAACCATAAACAACACTCAAACATGCATATAATGAAAATATAAAAGTGAACCCTTATCGCCGTCAAATTTATTTTTTAAAAATTTCAACAGATTTTGAAAATTTGTGCAGTTTGTGACGCTGATTACGATGGTTAAGTCAGATTTTTACAATTGTTTTAAACATTAAACAAAAATTTTGACAAATTTTGAAACGAATGTGGTTGATTAATGAACTTGTCCAAGTTATTACCATAATCTATTTATATGCCTCATTTGAATCAATTTGTAAATCAAATTGCAAACGTGAACTTGTTAACGTATATATATATATATATATATATATATATATATATATATATATATATATATATATATATATATATGTGTGTGTGTGTGTGTGTGTGTGTGTGTGTGTGTGTGTGTGTGTGTGTGTGTGTGTGTGTGTGTGTGTGTGTGTGTGTGTGTGTGTGTGTGTGTGTGTGTGTGTGCGCGTGTGTGTGTGTGTGTGTGTGTGTGTGTGTGTGTGTGTGTGTGTGTGTGTGTGTGTGTGTGTGTGTGTGTGTGTGTGTGTGTGTGTGTGTGTGTGTGTGTGTGTGTGTGTGTGTGTGTGTGTGTGTGTGTGTGTGTGTGTAATAATTTTAACGACCCTCTCAGAGTGATCTGGAAGTCAGGATTGGCACTAATTTCTAGGTCTCTGGTCTGGATCTTACTACGACAGTAAATAGCTAATGACGGTATTAATTCAATGTGAGTTGAAACTTCAGAAGACTCAGAACATGTTGAATGTAAAAACACACACACACACACACACACACACACACACACACACACACACACACACACACACACACACACACATACATACATATATATATGTGTGTGTGTGTGTGTGTGTGTGTGTGTGTGTAAGAATTTTATCGACCCTCTCAGAGTGATCTGGATGTCAGGATTGGCACTAATTTCTACGTCTCTGGTCTGGATCTTACTACGACAGTAAACAGCTAATAACAGTATTAATTCAACGAGAGTTGTAACTTCAGAAGACTCAGAACATGTTGAATGTAAAAAGGGGGAAATGTAAAGTTAAAAAACAGCTGTTTTTATTCCACAGAGCACTCTATCAGTTTAGTTCAAAAACGAACATATAGAGAACGTTACAGGCTACCAGAAAAAGCGATATTCGAAAAACGTAATTCTGTTTTTTCGCCCTTTTCTCACCTAAATCGTTAAATTCGTTATTCGAAAAGTAATCTGACCGCAGTCAAGTTATACGTGTTTTCATTGCAATTTAAAAATGCTACTTAATACGTAATTAACGCTGAGTACGATAATGAAATCAGATTTCCAGAAATGTGTAAGGTAAAAAAGTTAGAGTTATTTCAACAATTTGAACGGCTGTGTTAAAAAATGTTTGGTTAACGAAATTCTCCACACTACTAGAAAAATCAATTTTTGTGCCAAATCAGATAAAAAACTGCAAATTAGAACACACACACACACACACACACTTAAATCTAAATCTTACGATTTTTAAAACAGTAATTTTGTTTTACTAATGATTCAAAATTTCAGGAAAATCGGGCTGCTTTTCAGAAATCGGTTTTCACTGCTGCCAAATTTATTTATGTTTATCGATACAGGAATTTTTATTAACGTAGCTTCTAATAGGTAATCTACACAGTCACAAATTGCCGAGAAAGTTAATGCAGTTCTCTTGCTAACCACTTAAAATATCAGCTACTACTGTAGCAATTATAACGTTTAGACCCGGGACCATGAAATGTATCGCATATAAAATGCTTCAATAAAGAGCCACTTTAAAGGCTCGTTAAGACGTATTATAGAGATCCTTATCAGTGTTTTTTTTTTTTTTAATCACAATGCGGCTCCTGTAGGTCATTTGTTAGTTGATTTTTGTTTCAAAAAAGAACGGTTAACGAATTACATTCTATTAAACTACAATGCCGAAAAGCCGCTCTAACCGAATTTCCAAGGCCAAATTAACTTTCCTAACGGAAATAATCGGTGCAAATTGTCCAACCGTTGTGATTGACTTAGTTATTCAGTGAAAACAGCTGTGATTGACTCTACTGTTGTGATAGATCACTTCAACCCCTTCTCCTGCAATTGCTTCCAGTCAACCAGAATTTAAAATTAAACTAATGAGCACGCGATCGGCAAGTCACTTTGATGTGTGCTCACTAGGAGAAATTGCTTTGCCATCTATTGTAGCGTCATAGAACGTTAAATTGGTGTTGCAAATGAGGTCCAGGTCGCCGTTATACGTACTAATGTACTGACAGCTACTAACGACTGCCAATTAAAAAAAATTGTTTACGGGAATATAAAGTGCTCCGTGTATAGTGTGTGAAAGCACGAGATAATTAATACCAGTGAGTCAGTCCGTGGTCACTTATTAGTATGTATCAAAACGTATTTTATAGATCAGCATCAGCGAACATTTAAGTCTTCGGTTTGGGTTTTACCATGATGGCCGCTAGAATAGAGGATTTTCTGATGGAAATTCGCTGAAAAACATACGTTTTCCGAAGCTAGCAGCGGCAAAGCATATAAAGGCAGTCGGGAGTGAAGACAAGATGCATTGGTCTGAGCTGATACAGGATCGTGCCATCTCGGGGAACCGGTTTGCCACGAGCTTATTAATCTCCTCCAGATCTGGTTTTGTTTGCTTCCATTTATTTTTTTGGATTAGCCTCCAGCCTGCTGCGCGTGCAACGCCACTTTCAAAATTGAAATCAATCCGCGCGTAAAAACAGTCAGACACTTCGATTAAGTAACCAAAATAAATGGTCCAAAAATTGTCTTAAATTTAATTTTAAAAAAAACCAAATATTTCTCAAATGACAGTTAAGCACAGGGCAAATCGCATTGAATGATAATTATCGAGAATTCTGTTTCGAGATTTAACGACAAAACCAAAACAAACAAAAAGTTTTATAAGTTACGCCTGAATACGCAAACATTTAAGCAAAATCTAATTAGAATTTGAAAAAGTTTGGCTGATTTCTTTTTTTTTTTTAACTTCTGAGCCGAATTTTTCGCGAAAACCGATTCATTGCTTTTAAGCCCATTCCGATTGGAAAATGAGCTATTTAATCATGGTAAGACCCACATCCGAGACTTTTAATGAGCGCCGATCCTGACGTTTAAAACACTTTCTGAGGTGTGTGTACATGTGGGGGGGGGGTTTAGTCTGGTTTGATTAAAACTCGACACAAAAATCGATTTCTGTAATAGGTTGAACAAGTTCGTTACAAAATTCGGTTAACAGTTTAAAGATGGCGGTAATTTCAAAACGTTTAAAATGCTAATGTATGCAGGTTTTAATGCTGTCGATGGGGGTGAAATAAGAATTTCAAAAAAATGGTAAGATACAAGAACAACTTTTGTAAATTCGCTTGTTTTTATTATAACATCGAAAAAAACAACTAAAAATCCATATCTAATTTCTCAAAGTTGATTCGACAGATTTTATTAAAATATTCGTTACATATTCAATTCAAGTCAGCGTAGCAATATTACAATGAAGAATTTTAGTGTAAGATAATAAATAATAAACCACAACAAATAATTGTAAAACTATGTTGTTTTCAATTGATCTTAGTTCTAAATTTGTTCTAGGATTGCAAATCATTAATGTCAAATTTTGTAACTTCACATAAAAGATTTTTCATTTGATAAAAATTTTATCAAAATCGAAGAACCGATTTAATATATTAAAATACTGCCCTATCTTTCCCACGCAGTTAGCATAACAGTAAAAATAACAAATAGAGCAGATTTACCTCCTGATCGAAAAAACATTTCTAAATTTAAAAAATTCTCAAAAAAAAAAACAACCGATGTAATTATTCGTAATAATGATTATGCTTTATTGTTATCCCATTGTTTGCGTGCTTTTGGAATTGTATATTTGCCAATCCCACTTTACATAAATTCGGCACCTACGCAAAATTAGCCTACATACTTTCTCAAAAACGGATTAAAAAATTTTAACATGCAGAAATAAAATTAACTGTTTGGCCAACCTAATATAAATAAATTAGTAGAAAAATAACTATGGCTAAAAAAGATAACAAAAAGAAATTAATTTCTTGCTCACAAGTATAAAAGTGTTCTTTTGGTTCAAAAATGTTTGACTGATTTTAATGAAATTTTCGATACATTATCTTGAACTGATAGAATATTTGGTAAATTAATTTTGCCTAATACAATCCAAAAAAATTCTTCAGAAACAATCATATTATATATTTATTACAACAAAAATTATTTTTATTATTTATGCTTTAATGACCTATTTCCTTAAGATTAAAAATATTTACAAGTTAAAAAAAAATGTTTATTTTCATAAATAAAAAAATATTTAAACTCACCGCAAAAAGTAAATCCAAAAATCATTGTTGTGATAAAGGCAACAAAAACGCCGTCCATTTTGGTTTGACCGGTGTGTATGTGACAGCAAGCGAGGCAGGTTCGAACTACACCATACACAACGGCGCACAGCTGTGAGCCGGGCCGGGCGGTCGTTACTGTACAGTGTACTCTCGATAGCAGCTGAGGAAATGCCGAAAGTATTTCGCCTTTCTGCCGCCAGGCAGCGGTACGTGTCTTTGCCTACCTGACGCATTGGAAAGTACTTTGACAATGCCGAGAATGTGCAGACCTGAAATCACACCAACAGTGACGTAAATATAGCCTTTATAAACCCCACGGGTAGGGTGAAGCAACAGGAAAACATAAAATAAAATAATGATTATGATTGCAATAGACTGTTGGTTTGTTATAGTATTTCCAGTGAAAAATGAGCTAGTAAAACACATGGTAAGACCCAGACCTGGAATGGAATGTCGGTCCTTACCACCTGATTACTTTTTCATTACTTACAAAATACAGTGTCAGCGCCTTTAGACTCGAGATTTTGGATCGAATAGATTCAAACTTGACACAATAATCGATTAATGTAACAGCTTGGACAAGTTCATTAGCATAATACATGAATGTTACATTTAAAAAAATTAATTTCATCATCGTAATCAGTGTTAAAATCTACATAAATTAGCATTTTTAACGAAATTTGCTTAAATCAAACAAAACAAAACTTATATGCATATATATCACCGAAATTTCTCAAAATTGGTTCATCTGATTTTGCTCGTCTTTCAGGTATTATTACGCTAAGCATTCCGATCGGTTATGTATTAAAAATAAGATCATGCGTTACTGGAATTACATATATGAGGTACCTAAAGGTTGGTCAGAACACCAGGAAACTCTTACGCCTCATATTTTAAGGCTTTATAATAAAATAAAGCCGACTTAAAACCGATAAAAGGTTTGTAAACAAAATTTCAGGAGCAGTACAAAGTGACCTCGTCAAAGTGCAACACAATTCAGGCATAGGTGACATAAATAATTGTGTGTGTACCAAAACAGCTGATTAATAAAAAAAGACAATGTTGAAAGTAATACTTAAAATATTACTGTTTCGAAGGATTGAACAATTATTGAGCGATTCGGTTTTGAAAGTAGAATCGGTAAGACAATCTAGGACAGTGAATGATAATAAATAAAATACTCTGCTTTTAGTAAACAGTAAATACTGTAGCATAATTTAGATATGTAATGTAAAATTCGGTTGTAGTAGGTTTCGTTTATAACTATTTCAATAACGTACAATGTTAGAATTCAGTTATTAATTTTATAGGTTATATTTGTAAATACGAAAGTAGAACTAAGTAAGGCCTCATGTATTAAATAAACTAAATGTAATGAATGGCATTGCTTTACCAACAGATCATACAAGTATTAAATATAAATATAAGTATATTTTAACCAAGTTCATATTGCCATGAAGTAATAAGGCAGCGATTGAACATAAATTTGACTGAGGATCCTGTTGCCACTTCGAACATTGTTTAGGCCTATAAAAAGGTGCTATAACACTGTTCAACTTCTTGCTGTACATTGTTGTATATTATACGTTTATAATGTATAATCTTGTTAAAGTAAATTTAATTTTTAAATATTTCAGTAAGGTACAATGTAAGAATACAGTCATTAACTTTATAGGTTATAGCATTAAATACAAAAGTAGAATAAGGTAAGGCCTATTGCATTAAATAATCTAAATATAATGAAAATAAGTAGGAACTATTTTTTTAAGGTGAAGAGCACATAGAAGCTATTATCGCCTCCCTAAATGTAAGTGTGAGTGTAAAGTGTTAAAGTCGTAAGTGTAGTGTTGTAAGTGTAAGTGTGTGTTAGACTCGGATACCGAGAGGGACGTCTAAATCCTCTTAATAGGTGCAACTAGTCTGCACTAGTGGTGGGGCAGAAACACCAAACAGTTTATAAAAAACTGCTTTTCTATAAACGACAAATAACTGCTTTTTCAAACGGAAACAAGCAGTTTGATTTGATTGGTTTATGATTTGTTAAACAAGGAACGGACTGTACTATTCATGTTGCCGTAAGCGCTAAAACTGTTTGCCTGCTAACTGTTTTTCTTCTACCTGCTTTTATGCTTTTTCCCTTTATTCCAAAGTTGCTTGTTGCTTGTCGTGAAGTAAGAACTGTTTGGTCAATGTCAACGTTTATCTCTATTTTGTTGCGAGTTGTAGTAACAACCTCTCACATTTTGTAGATACAGAGCCAAGTTTTATTTAAACATATTTTCTATATTTATTATCAATCATCAATATTTTTTTGTCAACTAAAAATATTCTAAATCGTTTGCATTTTGGTAAATTTACAAAGGACTATTTAATTTTTAAGTAAAAAAAAGGATGCTTCTATTAGAAATTCATTGCATTTTGTAAATATAAAATGGCATACATAATTATTACGTTTTGATAATGTAATTTAATTATTACTAAACTTATAAGGATTATTTTTATCCTTTCTAAATGCTTTATACCCAAAAACAATTTAAAGACATGGTGGTAATGGGAAAGAAAAAGTATTCTTAGAAAACTGAACGTATGTGCTTTATGTTTTAGCTGCTAATACAACTTTGAGTTTCAATTTTCTAAACCTGTTTTTTCCAACTGTTTAAAAAAGCAGCTTTTTCCCTCAACAAACAGTTTTTTGACGTTTTGTAAAAATAGCAGAAACGCCCACCTCTAGTCTGCACCCCCTACGGGGACTGCATTACCTGACCCCCCGCCAGGTAAGGGGTTTATTTATGTACCTGGCAGTACATGGTATAGTATTCATTTCATTTCCCATTAACAGCGAAAGTCGCACGGACCCACTAGTAGGCTAATTTAATAATAGTTAGTGAAATACAACTCAAGTAAGTGTAGACAATTTAGAAATAAAATAAATTTACGTATCTGGAGAATCAGTAAATAAACCAAAAATAAACCACGAACGTCATCGAGTTGGTTTTTGTTCTAAGAACATGGGCTAATTGAGAACAGGGTTAAGGCAGGCTATTTTCCGATGTTTTTGACAACAGCTTTCGTGCAGAACTTCGAAAAAGATATTTGAATGAGAGAAAAATTGTATTTGAACCACGTATTTCGTTACAAGCTGCAGAGAGATCTACCAAAACAATATTATGAAATTCTAAAGTCATATTTAACTGGCAGACATTTTCGAGTGAAATACGAAGGAGAATACTCGGAATTGAAGAAAATATCAGCTGGGGTTCCACAGGGTAGCGTTTTGGGACCTGTGCTTTACTTGCTGTACACAAGTGACCTTCCTACTGCAGATGATACAACCACTGGTACGTTCGCAGATGATACTGCAATCTTAGCTACGGGTAAGAAAATTGAAGAAGCTGTGATGAAGCTTCAACGAGCTACAGATGAGGTGTGCAAATGGATCAAAAAATGGCGCATTAGCCTGAACGAAACCAAGTCAGTGAATGTAAATTTTACAAATCTTAAGATAGATCATTCCATCCCAATTACAATAAATTCTATACCAATTCCCCAAGCTAACTCTGCTAAATATCTGGGAATGACCTTGGATGTGAAACTGAAATGGAAGGAACACGTAAAAAAGAAAAAGCAAGAATTGAATTTTAAATTTAGAAAATTGTATTGGCTAATTGGAAGACAATCCAAACTGTCAATTCATAATAAGTTATTAATATATAAACAGGTTTTAAAGCCAGTGTGGAACTATGGAATACAGTTGTGGGGCTGTACAAATAAGACGAATATTAATACAATTCAAGTTTTTCAAAATAAGGTACTTCGAAGCATTGTTGACGCACCATGGTATATACGAAATGACAACATTCATAGGGATTTGAATGTAGAGTTTGTCAGTGAAGAAATCAAAAAGCAAGCATTGAAGCATGGACACCGCATCTCACATCATGAATGCTCCGAGGTTCGGGGACTGATGGTTACACCTACGTCAGCTAGAAGACTGCAAAGAACTAAGCCTTCTGATTTGATTAGTAGAGAATAACCATTGGGTTATAACTCTAGATAAACGTACTATATTTACCGATTGTGTTCATAGAAATGTAAATTACTAGATGGGTTTCTGACTCAGTTGTAATATTATTAATAATAAAATAAAAAAAAACGTATTTCGTTACTGTGTTTGATAATAAGGATTGTTTCTACGAAGGCATATCAAAAAAGAGTGATGTCCAACGTGTCTGATTGCCAGTATAACTTGATACACTGATTAATTTCTAGTAACGAATTCGAGAAATGATTTTATTGCGGGGGCGTAATCCACTTTGCCACGTCACTGCTTATCGGGGCAAATTAATCAGGAAGGGAAAACCTTTGAGTGACCGACTGACTCATAGCAAAACAGCAAAAAAAAAGCTAAAGAAAAAGAAATTTTAGCGTGTATTTCTTTCAGAGCATAACGATACAACGAGGAATACAACAATTAAAAAAAAACCTAAGAACAACAAAACAATTTTACCCAATTTTGACTCAACGTACTATAAATCAGCTAAACGTTGACACAACAAAATCACGTTTTTTCCTTAGAAAATTTTTCGTACAAAAGAATTTAACTAAAATTAATTATGTATACATAATCGATTACGATATTAGATTGGTCAAATTCGTTAACTAGCATAATTCGTTCAACAGTTTCAAAATGGCGTCCATTTGAAAATCTATAATTTTTTTGTTTTACATTTCTTTGAAAATAGATTTTACCACCTTAATTATAGTTAAAAACTGGATTGATTAGCGTTTAAAAATCCGTTGAAATTAAAATCCATTTTGAAGGCGGTCAGGGTTCATTTTTGTATTTTCAATTTAACTTGAAAGTTTATTATCCCAGTATACGCAGACTTTAATTCTGATTATGACGGTGAAATCGAAATTTCAAAAGAGTAAGATAAAAAAAAAAATTTTAATTCTGTCACAGCAGCGAGACAGCTGCGTGCTTCGATTGTTTTCTTTTTCCATTAACATAGAACCCTAACCGTACTTTCACTTTAGTTCGAATTTCGATCTGTAACTAAAATATTAAGTGAACTCTCTTTATTAATTTTGAAATATTATACAAATCTTTCGTTTTTCCGATAGCTTCAAAACCTCTTGTTTTCTTTTTTATGATAAATTCTGAACGGGTTGATTATCGTATTGTCAATAAAATTTGAAAATACCTGAAACCATACTCAGCAAGCCGCAATAATGGCGATGTTTTGCTACCTTACCACGATAGTAGTAACCGTTGTAACACTTGATAGGAAATTAAACTAACCACACAAATTTACCTTCGACTTTTTTAAAAAAGTACTGCTTTTTTAGCTATTAGCGAATTTTCATTGGAAACCTAAGCTATTGGAGCAGACATTATTGTACGACGCAGACATCTGATTTCGAAAAATATATGTAATTCGTTAACCAGCAAAATTCCGGTGAAGCCAGCTGAAGTGAGCAGCTGATGGGTTTAATACCATCTCTCTCGAGAGATGCAATACCGATACCAATACCAATCTCTCTCTCTCTCTCTCTTTCTCTCTCTCTCTCTCTCTCTCTCTCTCTCTCTCTCTCTCTTTCTCTCTCTCTCTCTCTCGCTCTTTCTCTCTCTCTCTTTCTCTCTCTCTTTCTCTCTCTCTTTCTCTCTCTTTCTCTTTCTCTCTCTTTCTCTCTCTTTCTCTCTCTCTTTTCTCTCTCTTTCTCTCTCTCTCTTTCTCTCTCTCTCTCTCTCTCTCTCTTTCTCTCTCTCTCTCTTTCTCTCTCCCTTTTTCTCTTTCTCTCTCTTTCTCTCTCTCTCTCTTTTTCTCTTTCTCTCTCTTTCTCTCTCTCTTTCCTTCCTCTCTCTCTCTCTCTTTCTCTCTCTCTTTTTCTCTTTCTCTCTCTCTTTCTCTCTCTTTCTCTCTCTCTCTCTCTCTCTCTCTCTCTTTCTCTTTCTCTCTCTCTTTCTCTCTCTCTTTCTCTCTTTCTCTTTTCTCTCACACACAAACACACACACACACACACACACACACACACACACACACACACACACACACACACACACACACACACACACACACACACACACACACACACACACACACACACACACACACACACACACATGGCTACATAGTTTGTCTAACTATGTAAAATGTATGGTGTATCAAACGGACACCAGATACCTGGCGACCTTACTCATGCCTTACTCATGCATGAGGTGATCTGTATGGGCGGACCTCATTTCTTTACCCACTTGTGGGTGTAACTACATTCTATAAATAAGAATGTAAAACAGAATGAGCAGTATCTCACCGCAAAATAAAAAAAAATTGTGCCAAGTGGAGCAGAACCTCAGAAATGAGGATCAAGAGAGAGAAAAATTGAAATGGAACTAACAGAGCAAACACCTGAGTAAGAAACTGGGAAGTCACCAATTAAAAGTGTGAGAGGCACCCACCTTGAATCCTCACTAAAACCTGGGCTTTATAAAGAGAAGGCGCTGAAACTGAGTGTGAAACAGGAGAACAATAGATATGCAAAGGTCACAGTGCGACAGGAACCCTAGATATTTATTCATTCATTCATAACCGGCAAACTTTGTTCTACGATTTTAAAATGACGACTACTTCAAAACTTTAAAAATCAATAATAATTTTTTTGAAAATCTGATTTTACCATTGCAATTAGCGTTAGAAACAGAATAAATTAAAACTTTAATTTTCAAAATACATTCTTAGAATAGACAGGTTTTCGACGGTCAGGGTTTATTTCCGTATTTTCAGTGCAATTTGACAGGTAAAACGTTAATATACGCAGATTTTAATGCTTATTGTGACGGTGAAATCATAATTTCAAAAAGGGTAAAATAAAGAAAAATACTTTTGGAAATTCGCTTTTAGCACGTTAGCGAGACAGCTGCGTGCCGCGGTAATTTTTATTTTGCCTCAGTTTTGTAAACGATTCTTGGGATATGCTATTACGATATTGGTAAGTGAAATCGGTTGTCTTTCTAGGAACAACAATTATTGCATTAAAAACGCAAAAGTGGATTTTTTTTGCCGGCGAAAAACCAATAAGGTTATCATGACCGTTACAAAATGGAGCTGTAAAGAAAACAAAGAAAAAAAAACGATAACAGTAAAAATTAATAAAACAAAACAAAATATAATAAAAGTTATAGATAATATATCTAAAACTAGTTAACTATAATATAAATCTTAAAACAACAACACATACATAAATTATTTTAGGCTGTAAATTGGTCAAAAGGTGGATGTTTGGCAAATGAGTTGTTAACGAACATAGAGACTATTACTTTGACCTGTATACGCACCTGAATGTGCACACTTATTACAGTACACTCTGTATAAAGATTTGTACTACAAACCAAATACCGAATAAAAAAACGTCGTTTGAAGTTGGCGTTTTTATCGATATTTATCCAGCCGAAACGTTTGAAAATGTATAACGAATCTATATACGTTTTCCTGTATGGTAAGGGGACTTTATTATTAGAACCTTTTATAAATATTATAATTCAATGTAACGAAGTATTTGCATTTCTTTAGAATCAACTGTATGCTTTCAATAGACAGTTAAAATGTTGCTTCACTAATTCGAAACGTTTCCAATAAGTTTAAAGCGAAAGGTAAACATTTATTCGTTATCGAAAGGTTCGTAGCAAATGTGAAAGTTCAAAATAATTTTTGTTGGTACACACGAGCCCCTGAAAAAACTTTAACTGCAACCGGCATACGTGATTTGTCTTGAGGTACACATAAGTAACGCTGTGATATAAAACTTCATGTATAATCTGAGACATGAAAATGAACACGTGATTGCATAACTAAGTATTGAAGGCGTTCATATTACGAGGGTTGATCAAATATAAACGAGACTGATTTTTTAAAATATTTATTGCTTACTTACAAATTATTCTTGATACAACTTATTTTTCTACATAGTCTCCCGCACGAGTAACACATTTTTCCCACCGGATTGGAAGTTTTTTAATTCCATCTTCGTAAAAAGTTCTCGGGCGTTCATTGAGCCATTGGAGCACGAAGGTCTCCACCGCAGAATCGTCTTCGAAACGCTGGCCTCCAAGCGCTTCTTTGAGTGGCCCAAACAGGTGATAGTCGCAGGGTGATAAGTCTGGACTGTATGGGGGATGTTCCATTGGTTCCCAGCCAATTTGATCGAGTTTAAGCCTCGTAGCGTTCGCCGAATGTGGTCGGGCATTATCGTGAAGAAGAATGACGTTTCTCGCCGGTTTAGATTTCCTTTTCCTACGAAAAGACTGTTTTGCGGCCTCTAAAACATCGAAATAATATTGTGCATTTATTGTGCGTCGTTGATGGAGGAAATCGACGTGAAATACAGTGGCCATTACCTTCCCGGCCGACGATCGTGATTTGGCCTTCA
Organism: Callitettix versicolor; assembly: GCA_022606455.1. Classification (NCBI taxonomy): domain Eukaryota; kingdom Metazoa; phylum Arthropoda; class Insecta; order Hemiptera; family Cercopidae; genus Callitettix; species Callitettix versicolor. The sequence goes on from CM040187.1 coordinate 65,842,109, forward strand.
GGTTTTCTACTGCTACCCGTCCTTCGGCGAATTCCTTGTGCCAAGCAAAAACGCGAGCTCTTGACAGGGTCCTGTCCCCGTATTGAGCCGTCAATCTATGAATGATTTCAGTCGGATTGACCCCCCTCCTTGGCCAAAAACTTAATAATAATTCTCTGCTCCACGGAAACGTGCACTTCACTCTCACTCATTGTATAGTTTTATACTGAAGGGTCCGAACGGAAATGTTGCCCGTCTACGCCCGTCCCAAACCTCCAAGGCTACCTGAAACCCCACCCTTTAGAGTTCAATGTCCAATGGAAAAGTTTTTAGAAAGTCAGTCTCGTTTATATTTGATCAACCCTCGTACATTACAATGTGCTACTGTAAGTCCAAAGCGTTTGTTGATATCTTGACCAGGACTGAAGATTAGATTTTAGGGTCAACGATAATGTGGACATCGTTTTAAACATTGTTTAACCGAGCCCAAAATAAATTTTAGTGACATATTTCCTGATGTGTGATCTAATAAAATTATTGATTTTTGCCCAAGCCAATACAATTGCAATGATAGATCTCAGAAACGTGTGACCTTGTGCTTCTAATTATTTGTCGGAGGTGTTAATTTTCTCTATTTTGTTTCGCCTGTTCAGACTGATGTCCGTATAAAAAGGAAACATTTTTTAACACATTTGTACCACACAATAACTAATGCACGCATAAAAAAGTATTAATTCTGCTTAATTGTTAAACGTTTTTAGCAATGTCTGCATCATTCTAAAAATTATAACAGGCCTAAAACTCTGTTAAATGGTAGTTTATAAGATAGTAGAAAAATTACGTTTAATCAAAATTTAAAAATTTATAAAACAAATTTTAATTTATGGGTCTTATAAAAGGGGAATCAAAATAAAACAAACATTTGTTTTAATTTAAACTAGGTCGTAATCCCATTTAGTTGCTTGTAGTTCAGCAACTAAAACGCCTTCTATTGCTTAAATACTGTGCGCAACACATGGCCGTAAGGGGAAACAAATCCACGTTCACTCTGCTAGCTCGCGGACTATACAAATTACAAATTTGTTTGCTACGATTGCGAACCTTAAGATCGTAGGTTCGAGACTGCATTTACTGCATTTTCCATCAACACCAATTATTGGTCCTCATCAGTCTAAGAGCCACTATTATAATCCGTCGATGTTAAAAAAAAAATTAAGAAAAATTAGAATCGTGCGCAACAACCCCGAGTGTATCAAATAAAAGACAAATATTGAAATTCGGCGAGTTTCTTGAGGAAGGAGAAGCGCTTTTTCCCCTTAATTTTTACATGAATGACACACGTATACACCAATTTCTGTGGAGGCAATGCAAAGATGTTTATAAAAAAATAAACAAAAATGGCTTTAAAACCAATGGCTCGATAAATTTAAGAAAAGGTACGGAATCAGTTTTTGGTTTATTTCTGGTGAAAAACTATCGTGAGATGTTAATGTAGTTGCTCCGCTCATATAGCAGTTTATCGAAACAGTAGGCCTAAATAAGTTCAAGTCCGAATTAAGTTTAAAAAAGCGATTTATTTTGGCGAATGCTTTCACAAAAAGCTTGTGTGCACTAACTGTGTATAACTGTAAAGCACACAGACAAGTTTTAATGTTTTTTCAAGGTAATTTTAATTTTTCAGTTTTTTGTGATGTTTTTCTCAATAATAATTCCATTATACAACTCAGTGTTTGCATTTTATAGCAATTACTTTTACTCAATGTACATGCTAATTTACTATCTTTTTTTCCTTTCCGTCGTTTTTGTGTCCGGCAAAATGGATGTCCGACATGGTCTACTGCGAGTCTACTGCGCAATAAAGAATAAAATAATAATAATTGCATTTCGCTGACGCAATAAAAGCTAATTTTCATAAAATAACAACAACGATAAGATTTTAAAAAAACGAATATTACAATAAACAAACAAAACGAAAAAAATTCATATCTTCCTTTTCTATTTTTTGAATATCAATTAGCGTTAAACTCTTTATCGATTGGTATATTAAATTTCCAATAAATGTTGTTAATTTGTGAGAGATTAAAATATATATATTTTTTAATATAGAATTTATAATGTTTTTAATAATTATTTTGAAAGGTATGTACTGATTACTGGGCGGTGATATTGTCCAAGAAATTAGTAAAATTAATTATTGTGACGTTTTGTTTCAGATTGAATCAAGTTAAATAAAAACTGCGAAAGGCAAGGTTCAAACACACGTGTATGTTTCAAGATCTTAGATCTAGCTCTCGCCATAACAGCAACTCCAACAGCTGATTTTCTGATGAAAAATTCATCAAAAATGTAATTACGTTTGTCTCGCTTTTGCTTTTGCAATAAAAGCATTGCAGGAGGATAGAAGGCACGTTTTCTCATTGGCGTGACAGAAGCAAATTTCCAGAAATAATTTTCTTATCGTACACCCTTTTAAAATTCCAATTTACCGTCATAATCAGAATTAATATAACATTAAAAGTAATATTGAAAATTTAAAATGCAAATTTATGCAATTAAAATCTACTTTTGTGCCAAGTTTGATTCGAATCAAATTAAAATTTCAAACGTGAGAAAGCTAACACAATTTATATAAGTATAAGTAATACTCTATAACATCCAACACTTGTAAATTGCAGAGATAGACTAAAAAAGGGGGAAAAATTGAAATACTATAACTGAAAATACAATGTGAGAAATGTTTTCATGGATAACCACCCAATCAGCCTACATAGACATTTAGAAAAAACTTTTTAAACAAACACTTCTCATAAAATGATCTAGAGAATTGGCGATCATTTCAAAGTGTCGGACCATTGACAATAAATGGTACAGCCGCCATTTTATAAAGCGTGCTCGATATCAGAGGCTGAAGTCCAAGTAATTGGACTATTTACCGCTACGAACGCTGCAAACTGCAAAGACAATGGTAAGGCGTTTGGGAAAATATACAGTACTATTATCTAATTAACTCTAGTTTAACACTCTGCCGCAAGGTGCCACTAGCAGCGGGCGCTCACATGTCCCTCAGAAAGGTTATCATTCTACAGTACGTGTACATTCGATCGGGCTCAAGTCTTAAACTACGGTCACTGTAATAATTAATTCAGTGTAAACTTGTTATTTTGAAATTTTAAAAGTATGTCGGCAAAAACATAACTCTATTGCCGCCTCGGTGGCCTGGTTGATAGCGTAATGGGCTTTCACCCCGAGGTCCCGGGTTCGATTCCCGGCCAGGGCTTGGCATTTTCATACTCTATAAATCATCCAATCGTCTGCATTAAGCCAATTGTGCACAATAGTTGGACGTTAAACACAAAAAATCTATTGCCTATCGAAATAGACAATATTTCGTCAAGAATAACCGTTATACGTCAACCGATATGAGTGAACAATGTTTAAGTGATGGAGTCATGTTTGAACACTAACATACTGAATTCCGTTTAAACTTCGACTAATCGATACGAAGTATTGATATCCTGCGTTCTAATTACCTTCAACGTTACCACTATGAAAATGGTTACGGAATTAGTGTTTTCGAAGAATTGTCCAGAATAAACAAACAAAATCAGGAAATTAAGATTATGGTGTGCTGTCCGAAAGATGAACAGAATTTTTTTTTTAACGTCCGACTATTGTGCACACTTGGGCTAATGCAGACGATGGAATGATTTATAGCGTATGAAAATGCTAAGCCCTGGCCGGGAATCGAACCCGGGTCCTCGAGGTGAAAGCCCAGTACGCTATCAACTAGGTCACCGAGGCGGCTAAACGTGCACAGAAACGGCAGAACTCGTGTTACCCATTGGTTCCAAAGTCAATCTGTCGTTACATCAGGACATGAAAGACTTTCCAGTTACTTTAACTCTTCCATGTACATTTTTGAATATTTTTCTACTTTCGGATATATTTTAAGCTAAATAACCTTACTTATTCAAATTACATTTTCATGCAGACACCAAATAAAAATATCGTACGGTGATATCGGCCAAAAGTGTGTCGCATTTTATCTGTTTTGTTTCTTTCATAAACAAAAAGGTTACTCAACAAGCAGGAAGTAAACAATCGATTATTTATGCAACAATGCGTCGCCTGTTTACATTTCTGTTATCGACTTACTGTTGTTGTCGATATCATTATTATGTCGATACCTACATTATTGCCTTTTTTAATATACTTTGTTGTATTTGCACATTCTAATATTAATATAGTGCTCACTTAGTTTTTCTCAATATTAAAATGAAACAATTTTCACAAATTACGTTCACGTTTTAACGTTATTCTAAGTTATTGTTTTTTTTTTTTAATATACTTTGTTGCATTTATTGTATTAAGTACGTGTGCACTTAGTTTTTTCTCATTAGTAAAGTGAAATGTTCCAGAATTAAGTTCACAATAGGTTAAAACTCCTTATCATTTTCAGATGTTTAATTTATAATGATTATTGTTTTAGTTTGTAGTGCATATTTTTTTTGTTGATGTATTGTACCGTATTGTTGTGAAAGTGTGTTTTTAGTTTTTTCACATTGGTAAAATGTAATTTTCACGAATTTTAGGTTAACACGCATTATTTAAACAATGTTTTCTTATTAAAATATTGCGGTTGTCAACTGATATTATAAATTATAATAATCATATAAATTATTATTATAATATTATTATTATTATTATTATTATTATTATTATTACAGTTACCGTTACCGTTACCGTTACCGTTACACTTACCGTTAACATTACCATTACCATTATTATTATTATTACTATTACTATTATTATTACTATTACTATTATTATTATTATTACTATTACCGTATTATTATTATTACCGTACCGTCACCGTACCGTCACCGTATTATCGTTATTATTATCGTTATTATCGTTATCGTTATCATTATCATTACCATTACCATTACCATTACCATTACTATTACTATTACTATTACTATTACTATTACTATTACTATTACTATTACTATTACTATTACTATTACTATTACTATTACTGTTACCGTCACCGTCACCGTTACCATCGTTATCGTTATCGTTATCGTTATCGTTATCGTTATCATTATCATTACCATTACCATTATTATTACCATTACTATTATTATTATTATTACTATTACTATTACTATTACTATTACTATTACTATTACTATTACTGTTACCGTTACCGTTACCGTTACCGTTACCGTTGCCGTCACCGTCACCGTCACCGTCACCGTCACCGTCACCGTTACCATCGTTATCGTTATCGTTATCGTTACCGTTATCGTTATCGTTATCGTTATCATTATCATTATCATTATCATTATCATTATTATTATTATTATTATTATTATTATTATTATTATTATTATTATTATTATTATTATTATTACCGTTACCGTTACCGTTATACCGTACCGTCACCGTCACCGTCACCGTCACCGTCACCGTCACCGTTATCGTTATCGTTATCGTTATCGTTATCGTTATCGTTATCGTCATCGTCATCGTCATCGTCATCGTCATCGTCATCATCGTCATCATCATCATCGTCATCGTCATCATCGTAATCATCATCATCATCATCATCATCATCATCATCATCATAATCATAATCATCATCATCATCATTATCATCATTATTATTATTATTATTATTATTATTATTATTGTAAACATTATATTAAAACAAAACAAAATTATTCCGTATCACTAGTATAAACACTTTTCATTCCATACTGTCGGAGTATTTTTTTTCCGATTTATCGATATCAAACGTCGTATCGAATGCGATATCCAAAGATTCCTAGCGCTCCAGTTTCGTGTTTGTGGTCAGGTCGTGCCGATTCCATTGTGCCTGTGTTGGCAAACCCCATGGTAAATCTACAAGCCTTTGATTTTCGAACATTTACCGACATTTGACGGGGAGGTCGAGATACCCCGAATCTTTACGTTTCTACTGCGCGAGGTACAAGTTTTATACCACGCTTTTCGCCTATATGCTATTGAGACTTTGGTATTTACAAGAAAGACGACCAAAATAAAAAGGATATTTTGAAGATCATCTAGTAAAGAAAGTCAGAGAAGAGCATTATGTAAATTGTATGGTGGCGGATGATGATGTCTCGATTATTTTTTAATATTTTATTTTCACCAATTTTATTAAAATTAACTAAGAATTTAATTTAAATCTCATTAAAATTATTCAGATTTTACAAGCTTTTCGTTTCCAGTCTCTATACAAGTTCATGTATTTGTTTTCCTTTTGAGTCGATGAGTGTCATCAAGTTACTTCAAGAATGGTGTTCACTTCTTGATCAATATGAAGTCGAAGACCCATGTCATGTTTTGTTGCATGCATCGTAATTTGTTCGTTTAGATCAGGGGTCTCCAAACTTTCCAGCCTTAGGGCCATACTGATTACTCCAGTAAGTTCCGAGGGCCAAAACCATATTATCATTGTTGCCGGTGGTAAAAAGTGAAATAGTCTACTGATGAAAAAAAAAGTCCGAAAAAGTACGCAACGTTTAAAAAAGGCTGCAAATCGGACTTAAGTCCGCAAAACGGCAACACTGCATATTATTAATTTTCCTGTCATTATCTGTAATTTCTAGATTAGTCGTAGAGTACGAGCCATGAGGAGTAACGTGACACGACATCTGGTGGACACAAGCGGAAATAGGTAGTACCTTCTATCGCTAACAGATGGCGCTAATAGCACGTACAGAATAATAACATAAAATTAGAATACTTCAATAAACTAAATTTAATTTGCTATAATAAATATGTTCTCTAAAAGGAGTTTTCAAGTATGCTAGCTCTCCGCGGGCCGGACAAAATCTGTCCGCGGGCCGGATGTGGCCCTCGGGCCGTAGTTTGGAGACCCCTGGTTTAGATTATTAACGTTAAGGTCATGATGTAAGTGCTCACTTCGAACACACCAAGGTTAACGTTACATTAACGATACCTGTCGGCACTTTGTTCTGAAAAGTCTGAATACTTTTTAATGTTTCTGTGACTGGCACATCCTAAAGTTGTATGTAATGTGTCCAAACAGGTCTCAATACTCGTTTATATAATAATAGTTTATTACGCATTGACACTTCAGATACGAAACAAATACATCTTCTGTATTTGATATTTGATCCCTCTTTCTAGATTTTGATGTTATTTTCACTTTAATTTACTATTTTGCGTCATACTTAAGTATTTCGCTGAATTGACAAACGGAAATATTTCAGAATTCATTTTTACTCGTACAGTTGTTGATCTTTTATTTTAAAATATGTTTGCGAATTTTGACTCTCAGATTAGATGTCTCTAGTAATAATAAATCGTAGCGCAAAAAACCCTTAAACATCGTGATTCTTTAATTTTTTTCTTCTGATTCTTGCTCAACTTTCAAAAATAACTTGGTACGCTAGATATGAAATAAAGTAGTTTGCGGTGCATGAATATATCGAAAAACAAACCTGAACGGCAGTAAGGATTTATTTTCTCTTATCTGCAAACAGGAGATTAAATCTTCACATATGACCAAGAAACAGATGGACCAAAAAACGTTAATTTCACGATAAAAGGATTCAACACCATGCACATATCGTCTCAAATGGAACATATGTCCTCCACTTTAACACAACAAAGTTCCTGGGTATGAAACTTCGATAGAAGGAGCATGTAAAAGAGAAAATCGAACTAAACTTAAAATTAAGAAAGATGACTGGCTGTTAGGCATAGGTCAGAGTTATCATTGTACAATAAGCTGGTGTTGTACAAACGAGTCTATAAAGCCATTTGGACCTACGGCATCCAGCTGTTGGACCTACGGGATGTACTAGCTGAATATTATATAGTAAACATACAAATTATTCAGCGATTTCAAAACAAAGTTCTGCGAACCGTGGTTGATGCGCAATGGTATATTCGTAATAATGATGTCCATCGGGACTTAAAAGTGATCACTGTTTCTAAAGAAATAAAAATAATTTGCTCAAAACAAAGAAAAACGTCTAATAATCATGTTAACGAGGAGGCATCTAGACTGCACGATACGGACGACTCAAGAGGATTAAATTTGTTGTGTATAGTCGACTGGGAGCGTCGAGGTTAACCTGGACTATATTTATTTTACTTGTCAAGTGTAAAGTGATTGTTAGTTTTGTAACTAGTTTCAGTAAAAATATGATCAAGAACTAATTTTAGTAAAATTTAATGAACTAATTTTGATAAATTAAACCGATTTTAAAACTGCTGAAACTGTTTTGTTTGAACTGTAGACACTAAACTCATATATTTCGTGCGAGTGAAGCCTATTTATGGGTAACATATATAAGAAAACTCGATTTATAAAATTTATTGAACGGAAAAGATTTTTAATAATGTTGCAGAACCATGTTTTTAAATATAGGCGAACCATATTTCATCGCGATCTACTATCCAAGTTAAAGATATTTCGCTAAGATTGAGGTAACCGGAAAACGGATTCACCAGTCAAAATTGCGAAATCGATTTTTCAAAATCGCACTTTATTTCCGAAAAAAAAATATCGAACGAAAATCGTACATTATGAAAACAAGGAAACGGTGATACAGGCACGTGGCCACGAGTCTAAAACATAAAGCGAAAATAATGAAGGAAAAGTACCAAAATATGTAATAGCGGACAAGACAAACACAACAAAACACTTTACCTGAACAAAACAAGAAGATAAAAGGAAAAATAAACACAAGGCTTTAAAGTAAGCAAACCATAAATATTAAAACGATAATTAAACTGTGAATATTCTGAAGAGATGACTCGCACAACCAACTCCCACGACCATAATGAATTTGCCTTTTATCTCATAGTATTAAACGAGTTATTTATGTATGCATGTGTGTCCCGCTTATCTCAAAAACGGTTTTGACGATTTACCCTTGAAAATCTATCTATATATAATTCTGTCTACAGCGTTCTACGCCGTCTTCCGATCTCCAACCTCCACCGATCGCGGTCCCACCACAGGTCTTCTGGTAGATCCCTTTTTTTTATTTTATTTTCGACTCCCTCTCTCCAGCTCAGTCTCGGCCTTCCCCGTTTTCTTCTTCAGGTATTCGCCATTGCATGATTGTTTTGGGAATTCGCTCATCCGGCATTCTTTGTACATGCCCGTACCAAACCAGTTGTTTTGTTCTTATATCTTCTACATTGTAAGCCTTAAGTCCATTATCCTCCGTGTACTTTCATTTCTCACTCTCTCCTTTCTTGATCTTCCTGCTGATCTCCTCCAAAAGTCCATCTCAATAGCCAACAGCATTCTTTCTGTTCTGCTCTTAATTGGCCATACCTCACTACCATATGTTATAATGCTTTTTACAATTGTGTCATAAATTCTTTTTTTATTCTCTTTTGAAATGTTTTGATCCCACAAAACCCCGTTCAGCATAGATACAGCTCTCCTTCCAAATACTATTCGTTCTTTAATTCCTTCATCTAATGTACCATCTTGTGACATTTTAAGTCCTAAGTACGTATAATTTTGAGAATGCTGTATCCTCCGTCCATCTTCTGAAATTATGTTGTGCTGCCGTCCTCAAATGCACATGCACTCCGTTGTCTCCAGATTCACTTCAAGTCCCCACTTTCTGTATTCCTCTATTAATTTGCGAGCCATATATCCGAGGTCCTCATGGTCTTGTGCGAGGACAATCTGGTCGTGTATAGCGTGTATAGAGTGTTGTCATCTTGTAGAGGAAAGCCCATACCTTTACATTTGTTTTTCCATCCTTTCAGGGCCTGTTATAAGTAGATTTTAAACAATGTTGGGGACAGGCAACATCCCTGCTTAAGACCCTTATTCGTTTTAAATCCTTGTGACACTTGTCCTTTTATTTTTATCTTGGCTATCGCATTTTCATATAGCCTTTTCACTGCTTTTATTAAGTTAATATTTACATTTGTTTTGGTTAAGCATTCCTACAATTTACAATGTTGAACGCTATCGTAAGCTTTTTGCAAGTCCACATATAATAGGTGGATCTCCTGGTTCACTGCTGTTTTATTTTCCATTACTCCCTTGAAAATTTGGACATAAAGATTTCTTTTTACGCTTAGAATGGACAGCGCTCGTTGTCATACCAGCGAACAATCGTTCAGTAGCTAATTTCGTGTTATGTAGACAAAGTCATTCAATCAGTTAATTACCATATCTTCTGTATTCACTAATCCACGGAGTAGCACTTCAGAAGGGCTGTGTGGTACAAGACTGATTGTGACTAAACTTTATAACATTGTTAAAGCCAAGGTTATTACGGGTGAACTTTCAGGCCGAAAAGTTCGTATGCAAAGAATTACATTAAACTCTAGCCAAAATAAACTTGGAAAGAAAAGGTATCAATTTCCCGTCAAACCAACTTTGCAGTGACTATCCACAAGGCTCAAGCAGGACTTTTGAAATATTTGGCATTTGTTTACTAACAGACGTTTTTATGCTCAGCATATTATAAGCTTTTTTTGGAGTTAAACGGCGAAGTGGCTTATTCTCGGTACACAAGAATGACGTATGGAATGAAGTGTTGAATAATGTCAGTGGTGTTAACGATAATGTTCCCCCGAAGGTCAATGATAACAATGAAATATTCAAAACTATTGGTATCCTGATTTCTCTGAAGATTACATTCTATGAACATTTTTTTACCGCTTACTTGATTTCCAATAACTAATATTTGTCACTGTTACAAATACTTTATGTTTTGTTATATAATAGTTAATTATGTGTATAAATAAATGTATGTATAATATTTTTGGAGACATTACATGTAGTTTTTTTGCATATCAAGAAAAATTTGTTAAAAACTTAGTTATAAAAATTGCAATTTAATCGGGTAAAGTGTTTTGCTCTCTTCAATATGACGGATGATACATAATACATATAGTAATAAGTATGTAATTTCAGATTTGTAATAATTATAATCTAAGAAATATTCTGTGAAATTGGATTCCATCACGTCATTGAGACACGTGCGTGCAACTATTATTACTATTGCAGTCCGGAATGTAACGACGTACGAGTCGCGTGTGTAGCTTGGCCAAGCCGAATTTCTTGATGAATATTTTAAACGAGTAATTGTGATCAGTGTTTGTGATGTATGTTTTAATGTTTTGTTTGACTTTGTGACGACCTCGACAGAGGGATTTAACATTTTGTATAACGGCCTGAAGATGAAACGATAGAGTTTCGAAACCGCGGTAGCCTTTATGAGGTGTATGGATAGACCACTGACGGGAAGAATAGGTCATAAACCTAACTATTATTATTATATTACCGTGATTTACAAATTGAAAGGTAATGTTTATAGTTAATGATGATGCATTTTTAACGTACTTGAGAAAGTTTGAAATATAATTTTCAAAAATCACTTGTTATGCATCTCTTCAATTTAAGTTTTTAAAAAAAATTGTGGAACTCGGGGAGTTACCGACAGCAGCTAAGCTTTTGTTAATGATATCTTTGCTGGATGTATAATTAGTTTCAAGATATGTTTGAAAATACCTCGTTTTGTTTAAATAAATAAATCTGGCGTAGGTATTATTTACTGTAGCTGTAGTAAAAGATCAGCTGTTTCGTACTAATTCGTAACGATCAGCTGATTTCATTCAACAGCTGATACGGTATAATAGCTTTCACGTTATGTTGTTAAAAACTATCAATATTAATAAAAACTATTATAAACGTTTATATTAATTTCGAATGTATTATAAACGGTTACAACGTGCACGTGTTCTTCAACTAAGGAAAAATCCCGAAACTAAAGCAACACTACGTTTTCGTATAATACGCGTGTAGTTATCGAAAAGGAGGAAGAAAAAAAGAGACAGAAATAGATAGACGAAAGTCGGTTGCTCGTTAGTTTCATATTTCCGTCACATACTTCCGTTTGGCAGGCTTTTTTTCTATTCACTCCTCTCACCATAGCTAACATTAAAATCTTCGCTCAAAAATATTGTCTTACGTATAAAGTAACTTCTTAGTATTACCAACTTTTACATAGATTAGTAATTAATTATAATCTCATAAACAAGCAGAGATTTAATTGTATATTTTATATCAGTTCCAATTATAGTTTTTACTTATAATTTTATGTTGCTTTAATACATAAAAACTAATTTGATATATAACTTGTAATAATCATTTTATATTTTTGTGTAAAATTACTACCCAGCGAGGCTATAGGTCACACATTACTATGCATTAATTTAAAAATTTCGCTAAATTTTGAAATAAACTCGATACTTTTGATGTGAAGAGAATAAAAGTTGAAACCAAAGACTTTTTAAGGGCGGACAAGGACCGATGGACTGAAAAGGCTATGGTGGAAACCAAATTTGAGTTAGCTGTAGGACATGGAACAGCAGGAGTAAAGATTTAGCGACCTCGACACATTGAAGAAAAGCAGAAGAGATGATGGACCCGTTAGGAAGCAAGGAATTAAAAAGAAATATTCCTTTATTATACATTTAAATATAACTTAACTAATTATAAACATTTATATAAAAAATAATACTATATAATATAACCAAGCACTTTTACAAAGTTATAACACACTATTCTAACAAATACAGATAATGATTGATTGTTATATCAGATATTAATATCAAATATACATAACTAAATAATGATTTAAAGTATTTCTTTAAGAGATTCCTATATTAACTGTATAAAACGTTACAGGTACGAAATTGATATAAACTCAATTACACATAAATATTTCGACAACTGCAAATACCAAAATAATTATTAGTTCAATGTTTTCAGAGAATCACATTTTTCTTTCTGCACAGATGAATATTATTAGAAAAAAATCGAATGTTTGCTCTATTCTATTACATTACACAAGTTTATTGATAAAATTCGTTTATGGAAATAAAATTATCTAATTTTATAAAAACAATAAATGTCTAGATCAGCTATATTGTTCAGGATAAGATTAGTACAAATAAATTACAGTAGAGAGCAGCTCTGTTCAACGCAGTACTGCCATCTAAACGTAAACACTCAAACTACTTAACTGTTATTCAGCGAACATAGTCATCTATTAATAAATAGATGATTTGCATACACATAGCGTAATTATATACACTGTTCAAGACCTCGGGAGCAGAAACCTGTAATTGACAATTTGAAAAATTAAGATAATATACTTTCACGAAAAATACAAGTTCGTTTTTTTTCAAATGTTACATTAATTAATAAGCACACAAAGTAGTATTAATTTTTAATGAAAGTCATTTTTGATTATATTTTAGCAAGTAAAACCCACATTAAAAACCTATATGATATAGGAACAATCGATATATATACAGGGTGTTTCAGGAAGAAACGGGAAGAATTGCAGGGAGAGTTCTTCGAGTGAAAACGATGAAAAAAGTTTATGTAAACATGGGTCCGAAAACATTTCTATGACGAGTTACAAGTGGCGAAATATTTCGCCATAATTCTGGAAAAAGAGGGAAAATAAACCATACTTAAATTCTAGGAACTTAAATCAATAGGTAATCGTGATTTATGGTTTTTTACCTGTAAATTTGAAAAAAAACCTGTCCCAGATCTGTAAGTCAGAGAAAACCGGTGTAAATAGGAAAAATAGGAACCAAAATAACACACTTTATAAATTTGATCTACAATTACTCTGTTATTTTCCCAATAAACAAATAAAACTTTGTAGACAATTTAATCCTGAACAACATTATGTAGGCTAAATAATACACACACACACACACACACACACACACACACACACACACACACACACACACACACACACACACACACACACACACACACACACACACACACACACACACACACACACACACACACACACACACACACACACACACACACACACATAAACGCTCGCACAATATAACAGTTTTGTGGTTAATGGAATGGTTTTTATTTTTTTATTTACAAGCCAAACGAGTGAACTTACTTATGTTTGGCATTTGGTCATATTTTGCACACATTTAGGAACTTTTATTAAATATTTAAAGTTAGCCGACAGCCACTATAAGAGAAAATCACAAAATACATTTAACCAAAATCAGTGCTAATGGTTTCAGTTTAAATGTACCAAAGTAAACGTACAGACCGAAATTCCTGGTCTAAACGCAATCGAAAATAATCCGAAGCTTACAGATCTTTGATCACACGTGAAAAATCACAGATAGTGTGTCTCATTTTCATTCTTTCACACTCATATTCTAATATGAGTACTGTGAGTAATAGATTTACTTGTCTCATTGCGACTTGGTTACTTCTTATAAATACATATTTAACCATAAGAGCACAAGGCAACAGAATAACTGTTACACATAAATTCAATACTTACTAATTAACTAAGTTCAGTTACATATCACTGTTTCACGTCCGTCCACCAACACACAATAGTATTCAACAGAGCTTTAGAAGCATTTCAGTCCAGCTTATTACCAAGCTAATGCATGATACAGTAAACAGACTGAATTATGTAAAAATAGTCCACAGAACTGCAGTTCAATACTATTTGGTAAAGTCTTCTATAACAAGTTCAGTGTTTTATCGCTGTAATGTTTTTATACTGGCCGCTTGTTTGTTTTTGCCGTTTTTCAAGATCGTCAGTTCGTCCAAATTGTTCACCAAACTGAAAAACAAGTAAAATATTCACAACAAATGTATACAGGGTGTCCAATAATGATGTACAGTAATATTAGGAAATTGTTTTACACCATGTCATAGGAAAACACATCTCTCTCTCACTCACACACACACACACACACGCACGCACACAATATATCGCTTCAGTCTGTCCTTCGAAAAACGGTCAATTCATTAAGTATCCATCGACGTAAACAGATAAACAGATATCCAGGTAAAATAAGAGTTTTTTATCAAGGAATCTAAAAGATTTCCGAAAAGTATCGAATAGTGAAAAAATTCGATCGACACATTAAAATTCGATTATTGTCAACAATATGCCTGAATGGTGACATGTAACAGTTAAAAATACCCAAAATAATTAATCACTTTTTTTTAGTGATTTTTTTTCAAAATTACTTCAGTAGATTGAAACTAGAGGAAAGGATAATACAATGTCAGGCACTGTAGTCAATTGTACAAATATCCTCTTGAGCACTAGTTTAGCAGATTGATGCCCTATGGTCCTGGAAACCAAAAACCTAGCCTCCTAGTATCAAGAGACTCATAAGCATGGATTATATGACCCGCAGTTTCCTCCTCTTTCCTAAACGACCTACACACGGTTTCTCCATGGTACATACCTATCCTGTACATATGCACCCTCAGACCACAGTGCCCAGTAATAAGCCCCCATGATTTCCTGAATTTTGTTCTGTCCAAGATGTCTGCCGCCCCTTCAAGAGGCGCTTACTACGGGAATGCCCAATTACACAAGTAACATTTGCTCACTAACACCATTTGCCTACAGATATGTATAAATTATTTCATACATTCTGTTTGCCTGTGTAATTTACGTGTTTACCTCGATAAATAATGCATCAAATATCAACTGACGTAACAGGTTCTATACAGGGTGTCCGGAAGTTATCAAAATGTCGAGAAACATTTCTATGGGACAAAACAAGAGGAAAACGCAGATCTAACTTTGTAGTGTCTTTTTTTTTAAACATACCCAAATAAAATGTATGATTCTTGCTTGGACTTCTTGTTCTGGAAATATTGAAAAAAAACACGGGATACAGGACTTAATTCATCAAATTAATAATTTATATTATAGTTTTATATGAAGATTCATGAATTAAGTGGTTATAATTTAGTGGACTGCAAAAGAAAATTATACGTAAACTCACGTGGGGTTAATTTTATTTACTCTCAGGCCATAAACTTCTTTTATTATTTTTATTCGTTTATCATGTTCATGAAAAACGTTGAGGTTATGTTAAATTGAACAAACAAACCAACAATACATAATTAAATAATCTATGAATACGCCTGCTGTAGATCGATAGATGACATAAAATTCAGGCAGACCATATAGGGCATTGTAAGTTTTAGTTCAGTGCAACAATTAATGCTATAATATGTGTATTACATAGCAATTTAGCTAGAAAACTAATACGCTATTCGTATCTAAGGTAAGTTAACACAGTAATTACTAAATGTTATCCATTGATAATCACTAAGTCTAGAATAAGAAGTCTTTTTAGTGACTAAATAACTGCACCAGTTCAAATGGTTTTACTCTTTTCAGTCTTCTAAGCCATCGTTGTTGATTGACTGGAGGGCTTCGACATTGACGTGTTTATGTAGTCTTTGTTCGTGACTTTATAGCGAATTTTCCGACTTTGTTATCAACAGTTGGCACCTTTCAAGATCTTTATGTAAATTATCATGTCGGATGTACCAAGCAGCATCAACGATACCACGAAGTATTTTTTTTTGTTGAATATTTGAATAATATTTTGTATGGGGATGTGTAATAGCTTAGAGATTTATTAACTTAGAGAATCGTTTTTCCTTCGACGGTACCGTGTTATAAGTTAGAAGTTCCGTACTGTGTATTAACATAGAGATTACAGTTCCGTCAAGTGTGTTGCATCATGTGTATATGTTGCCGACGCCGCTGCCTGCAGGTGCTGCAGTATCTTTTATCTAAGAAGTATCATCATCTAAGAAGCCTAATCATCACTATTTTGATTTACAGTTTACAGTTGAATATATTGTCAATATTATGGTCAACAACATATCTAAATGTTTATTTTTGACAATTATCTGTACAGAAAAATAGAAATATTGGTGTTTTATCGAAAAACAACAACGTAAGTTTATATAAATTCATTAATTCATAATTAATTCATTAATTTAGGGCTGTTTTCTTAATACAATTCGGATATGGTTTGAATAAAGCAGCCTTCAAACAATATTTTTATATTATTATTACTACTACATATGTAAATTAATATACATTTACAGCATTGCACATAAGCCTTTAAGAACAAAACCTATCCAAATGAACTTTTATTTTAATTACATATCTTTCTTTAACTAAGCGAATTCTACTTGTTAGATAAAAGATGCTGAAGCGCCTGCAAGCAGCGGCGTCGGCAACATATACACACGGTGCCACACACTTGACGGAACTGTAAGTTAATACACAGTACGGAACCTCTATCTTATTACACCGGTCGATCTCTAACTTATAACACGATACTGTCGAAGGAAAAACGAATCTCTAAGTTAATCTATCTCTAAGCTATTACACCTTCCCATATGTATTAGTTTGACTGGCACAATTCCACAAGTGAATACCATAAGTCCAATGCACTTTTCTGTATTTTAGTTTCAGCTCTTTTTTGTTTTTTCTTTATATGCGGTTTCAACCTAAGTTTAGCATCTAACGTCGTGCCAAGATATTTTATGTATTCTCGTATAGAACCACTTGGTGACTGAGGAAGTCCGGTTTGTGCTTAATGCACGTATTGGTGAAATCGACAAGCACTGATTTGCTTTCATTAGGTTTGATTAGCCGCTTCATAGTCCAGCTTTGTATATCGTCTACAGCTCTTTGTAGCTTTCTGGTGGACTGTCACTAACAGCT
>CM040187.1:65864705-65872205 GCA_022606455.1 Callitettix versicolor
TATCAACACTCCATGAATCGCTCGGCAATTTAATTATGGATAAACAAACACAAAATGCCAAAATTTTGTTAAAGAGGCCTCGTTCGGGTACATCGAACGGGTCTGATGATTGTAGTGGGAATTCAGAAAATCTTAAAGACAATAGGGTTAAGTGCTGTACCCGATAAGCTACCTTCTCCTAGATTTTTGGTCTTTAAAAATTCTGAGGAGGGTGACCTGTCCAAGGTATCGCCTTTCCTCATAAACAAGGCTATCGTGGGAAGAGCAGGTCCCGTAGCTTCTATCAAAAAGCTATAATATGGGGCACTACTAGTACAGACCAGTAGCTACAAGCAAAGCTTGTCGCTCTTAAAGATGACCTCTTTTTTTTAACAGCGTCAAGGTTTCCGTGGAGCCCCACAGAATCTTGAATTATGCTAAAGGAGTGGTTGCCTATAGAGATCTCCTCCACTTAGACCTAGAGGAGATAAAATGCGAGTTGGCATCAGTCAGTCAACAGACGTATATAGTATTCTGCGAATTACAGAGGCAAGAAAGTTTCAACAGCTTCGTTCATTCTTACTTTTGGTGTGACTACAATCCCGGAACACATATTTGCCGGATATCAACGGCTTCCTGTACGTCCTTACGTTCCAAACCCAAGGCGATGCTTTAAGTGTCAGGACTTTGGACACGTGAGTTCCACATGCAGAAGGTTGGAAGTATGTGGCAATTGTGGTATCATTGGCCATGATAGCGATAATTACTCGGATGATCCGAAATGTACCAATTGTGGTGGGGACCATCCCACTCGCTCCTCGAATTGCCCAAAGTTTAAAGACGAGAAACAAATTTTAACAATCATGGCAAGGGATAAAGTATCATTTTCAGAAATAAAAAAAGCATTTAAAAGTTCCAGAACGAATACTCAGGGAAAATCGTTTGCTGCTGTTGCGTCTAACAGCAAGGTCTCTTGCAGAAATTGCGAGGAGCTGATGAAAACCGTCCAAGCACTGACGAAACAAGTAGCTCAACTAGTTTCTCTGATATCCACTGGTGCCATTCCTATATCAATTTCTAAAAGTCAAAAACAATCGGAATGTTCCCCTTCTAAAACATTGAAAACCACAACATCTAAAATAACTACAAAAACACTTGTGACTGCATCACCAAAATCCTTGCCCGCGAAAGTAAATCCATCTGCTTCCGGGTTGGGATTGCGAACAAAGTCACAAGTGCTAAAACCAAATACTAAAAAAGTTCCTACTGATCTCACACATTTTTAAAAAAAGCTAATTCATGTCCACCTGAGCCAAAAATCACAGGAAGTAAGCCTGTTAAAAGAATTACATCCAAAAATTCTAAAGGAGTGTCTTCCAAAATTCCTCCTTTAAAATGTAACCAACTTACTGCCTCCGACACCAATCACAGTAGTGACTCGATGACCGTGGATTTGGATAAACCTGATGTATGTACAACTGACGAATCTAAACTAAATCCTATCATATACTAGTAATTATATTTCAATGTCTGCCAATCCAATCAATCACAACGTGATGCAATAGAATATCAGTGGAATAAGAAGCCATATTGAGGATTTGAAAGTTCTTGTGAGAGATGCGTCACCTTTGATAATGTATCTTCAAGAATCGCACCTGCATGAATCTCACACTTTCAGTTTTAAGGGGTTATTCCATTGCCAGATCCGATTTTGTCACGGAGGAAAGAGCAAAAAGTGGTGTCACCACTTTGGCTCATAACTCTATCGAGTCGGTTTGTGCTAATGTAGTAACACCCCTACAAGCTGTTACCGTTCAGATAACCGTACCATTCAAACTTACAATCTGCAGTCTATATTTGTCGCCTAGTTACAATTTCCAAAGCCATGAAGTACGTGACGTAATAAACCAGTTGCCACCGCCGATATTATTATTTTAATAATATCGATTTTAACACTCATCATACTGCATGGGGTTCATAAACCTGTAACTCTAGAGGAATACGTAATGAAAGGATAAGGTCCGAATTGGATTTATGTGTCCTTAATAACTGTTCCCGTACACATTTAGCAGCATCTACTGGCAATTGGACCGTTGTTGACTTGTCATTCTGCAGTCCAATTCTGACAACGAAGTTTGAATGGTCGGTATTACCTGATCTTTACGGCAGTGATCATACTCCCATTAATATTTCATTTCGTAATTTCCCTCGTCCAGATCAGCGCCTGCCGCGTTGGATTCTAAAAAAAGCAATTTGGGAGGAACTTATGAAAAAATTTGTATCACCAGACATTGAATATAATGACTGTATAAACACAATAATGTCAAAATTTACTCAAAACATTTTACAAGCAGCAGAGAAAACTATTCCAAAAACTTCAGTACGCCCTTCACGCCCACCTGTCCCTTGGTGGAACGAGGAGTGTAAGAAGGCGTTACGTCTACGTAGAAGAGCTCTGAGGAGATTTAACAGGAGCCCGACAAGTGAAAACCTTGAGCAATACAAAGTTCTTCGTGCAAAAGCTCGTAGAATATTCAGGCAAAGCAGGAAGGATTCTTTGACCCAATACATTGTAACGATATGTTGAACAACACCTACATCTGTTGTCTGGAAGAAACTGCGTTCTATTTTTGGCCCACGCCATCTGTAGGATTGATGGGACTGCAACAGGCAAACGGGTTATTGTTTTCTGAGTGTATATATTGCAAAACTTTTAGGGTTATCCTTTGCAAGTTTTTCCTCTTCTGCAGCCTATAACACTGCCTTTTGTAAACACAAAAGCTCATTATATACATTGTCTTTTGCCGTCGGTACTTCTGATGATTCTCCTCTGAACAGTCTGTTTACTCTACGCGAGCTAGAATCTGCACTGCTATCCACCAAGGATTCAGCTCCCGCTCCTGACAACCTTGTTTACTCCACGATTAAAAATCTTCCACCGTCAGGTAAGTTACTTCTTCTCGACATATACAATCGTATGTCCTAGGAGCATATATTCCCTATAGGATTGGTTGGAAACTACAGTAATTCCCGTTCTTAAATCAACCAAAACTGCGTACACTTGTTATCGTTAAATCAGAGACCGCTATCTTAAAACATAAGTAAATGAGGAAATTTCTTGCACGTACGAGTTGTGTTCAGAAAATAACGAGCATTTTTAAATTTCGCGGGCTTGGAGAGTCCGATTGTCAAACATTTTTTTTGTTATGTTGGTATACATTGGCCCTTGAATTATGATAAAACTTTCAGCTGTTTTCATTGTTGGTTTTGTCTGTGACAGCCATTAAGATTAGACGTGTTTTTATGAGCTCGGCGATTTTCGTGTGTTAAAAGAAGTAGATCAAAGAATTTGTACAAAATTTTGCGTTTCCAAGAAGGCCGTGAAGACGTTGAAGATGACGAATGCCCTGGACGCCCCCAGCACATCAACAACAGATGAAAACGTGAAAAAAGTGAAAGAAATGATTATGAACAATCGCCGAATCACAATTAGAGAGGTCTATGATGATGTTGGCATATCGATTGGATTATGTCATGACATTGTTTTTAATGTTTTGTGTATGAAACGCGTGGCAGCAAAATTCGTTCCAAAATTGTTGAATTTTGAAGAAAAACAGCGGTGAATGGAACATGCTCAGGAGTCACTAAATGAAGTCAACGACGACGCAGAATTACTGAAACGTATTATAACAGTTGGCGAAACATGGGTTTACGTATATGAAGTCGAAACTAAGGCACAATCATCCCAGTGGAGGCATTCTGGCTCGCCAAGACCGAAAAAGGCTCAACAAGTGCGGTCGAACAGGTTATGCTCACTGTGTTCTTCGATATGAATGGCATAGTGCATCATGAATTCCTGCCACCAAGTATAACGGTCAATAATGAGTACTATAGGTTCAACGCCGTTTGAGTGAAGCAATCAAAAAAAAAAACGCCCGGATCTGTGGAAAAACAATTCATGGATTTTGCTCCACGATAATGCACCAGCTCACACTTCATTGCTTGTTCGTGAATTTTTGGCCAAAAACAGTATTGTAACGATGCCCCAGCCTCCATATTCGCCAGAAATGGCTCCGTGTGACTTTTTCCTATTTCCAAAAATAAAGAGAACCTTAAAGGGCCGTCGTTTTACAGCCGTAGATGACATTAAAAGCGCATCGCTAAAAGAACTAAAGGCTATCTCAAAGATCGAGTTTGAGAAGTGTTTCGAGGATTGGAAGAAGCGCTGGCACAAGTGCATAATCTCCAATGGGGACTATTTTGAAGGCGACAACATCAATGTAGACGAATAAATAAATATTTTGTTCAATAAATTAAAATTCTCGTTACTTTCTGAACACACCTCGTATGTCATTTGGGTTTTATACAAAGTAACGTCATAAGAAATTTCAAAACAATCGGTCAATGCGTTTGGCAAAAACTACGTACAGACGTTATTGTAACTCACAGGTCGCCATATTGAAATGAAAGCGAATGGGAAAGACTGTTAAGCTTTATACAAAGTACCTCCATACCAAATTTCAAAACAATCGGTCAATGCCTTTGGTTAAGACTGTGTAACAAACAAACGCACAACCAAATGCCAAACGGTCGAGTGAAACAGACTTCGCTTCGCTAGGTCAATAAACATTATTCTTTGGTTTCATTAGTACAACATGACTTGAAAACTTGTCACATTCGTCTTGATATTTTTGTGTAAATTTCATATTTACTGACCGGAGCACTAAATATATAAATTTTATCGGTCCTTCAAAAGTGATCAAGGTCGGTGCTCACTTCAAAGTGCCGGACTTGGATCTTACCATGATGGCCGCTGTAACAGCTCAGTTTCCAGAGAACTGATACAATCACAACGACTGCTCGTTTAATGTTTTTGGATCCTTAGATAACTTAATTAATTGTAGATAAAACTTAAGCACAAAGTCGAAGCGAGTCAGAAAGCCAATATTTGTAGGACATTATTAGAATCTAAGAACTATTTATAGCTGAGAACTGAGTTTCGCTAACTGTTCACTTCTGTTAAACTATTTCATTAATTTAATTTGATAACAAAATGTCTGTCCGGTTTATTAATTGAACAAAATGATCTTTTATTAGAAAATGAGCTGTTGGAGATGCCTATCATATACATAAATAAATAAATAAATATGCGTGTGTGTGTGTGTGTGTGTGTGTGTGTGTGTGTGTGTGTGTGTGTGTGCGCGCGCGCGTGCGTATGTTAGTTAAATTCAGTCACGATTTAGTTGTTTGTTTTGTTATTTTAAGGTGAAAAGCACATTTAGGTTATTATCACCATGTAAGTGTGAGTGTAAAGTGTGAATGTCGTAAGTGTAGTTAGACTCGGGTACCGCGAGGGACGTCTAAATCCTCTCAATAGGTGCAGCTAGTCTGCACTCCCTGTAGTCACGATTTAAATCGTAAATTTAGACCGATTTCATTCAAACTCGGCACGAAATAGGTTTTAGTAATAGCTTGAATAAGTTTATCAATTATCAAAATTCATTCAACAGTTCTAAGATGGCAGCCATTTAAATCTTTAAAAACGCATAACTTTTTGTCGCAGTAGTATACGCAATATCCAGTACTAACGTTAGAATAGGATTGCCTCTTAGATTAACAATATACGATATTTTAGACTAGAACAAACTTTGAGTAGTTCTTTTACGTGTTGGTTATAAGAAATAAAAAAATGTCTGTTACTGAAATAGAAACGAGTGTGATGTTTTCTCTTCTTTTTTTTAATTTTAATTACGATAATTTGTTCAAAAACACGACAAATTAACATAGCTAGTTTTTAACAACATAACATAACTTGAAATTTATTATAGCATATCAGCTGTTCAATGAAATCAGCTGATCTTTTAATATAACTACCAAAATTAAATTAACGATTCATTTCGTACACTTAAATCGGTCAAACATCTTCGTTGTTTTTCTGCTGTAGTGGTTATCGTGTGTACCTCACGCGCGCAATGTCCCCGGTTTGATCTCGGTGAAAACACAGACATTTTTACTTATAATTAATTTAATATAAGACTTGCGACGCGCAAAATATACAGTTATATATTAATATAAACTTGTTCCTCGCATCACGCGTGCCGCAAAATCCATCATCAAAACCAGCTCTAAAACATGAAACGTTTCAATACATTAAGCGGTATAGAGAAATCATACAGAATTAACATTTATTTCCTTGTAACACAAAGCATAAGTAAATTGTTCGGGGATTGTCAAAATAGATTTTTTTGTTTGTTACGGCTTGAGCATGTTTTTTACTCGACGAAATCCGTTCAGCAGTTTTGTTGCTATAACAAGTAAGGTTAAGGAAATTTTTCGGGCATTTATCAGCATACGCACCTGCACACTTCGGCGGAGAACATAGTGATCGGTTCCTCTCTGTTGACCCGCGGCGGGAACAGTTCTCCAGCTGAGCCCCGCACTGCGGCACAATCGCCATTAAAATACCGGGTTACGTTATGGTAGTTCCAAGACTCTGTGGTGCCTATATTCGATATATCGTCCTCGCCGGTATTCATGGTGAACACGCCGTCCAGTAGCGTGGATGCGTTCATCTAGAAGTCAAATATATTATTAGAAGTAAAACACATTTTGCTTTTTTTTTGTGTTTAACGTCTGACTGTTGTGCACACTTGGGCTAATGCAGACGATGGGATCATGTATAGCGTATGAAAATGCCAAGCCCTCGCCGTGAATCGAACCCGGGTCCTCGGGGTGAAAGCCTAGTACGCTATCCACTAGACCAGGAGTCTCCAAACTACGGCCCGAGGGCCACATCCGGCCCGCGGACAGATTTTGTCCGGTCCGCGGAGAGCTAGCATACTTGAAAACTCCTTTTAGAGAACATATTTTTCTGTACAGAACATATATTCTGTACGTGCTATTAGCGCCATCTGTTAGCGATAGAAGGTACTACCTATTTCCGCTTGTGTCCACCAGATGTCGTGTCACGTTTTCTTCATGGCTCGTACTCTACGACAAATCTAGAAATTACAGATACTGACAGGAAAATTAATAATATGCAGTGTTGCCGTTTTGCGGACTTTAGTCCGATTTGCAGCCTTTTTTAAACGTTGCATACTTTTTCGGACTTTTTTTTCATCAGTGAACTATTTCACTTTTTACCACAGGCAACAATGATAATATGGTTTTGGCCCTCGGAACTTACTGGAGTAATCAGTATGGCCCTAAGGCTGGAAAGTTTGGAGACCCCTGCACTAGACCACCGAGGCGGCTAACACATTTTGCGTTTATCAACACATTTTGCGTGCGCGTATCTGCAACGTATAATAATTCGTTCTATAATATTATACGGCCGTCTCGCCGACATGATAGAAGCAAAATTTTAAATATAAAATTATCTTTGATTGTCATGACATTTATTTTCCAATTTCATATGGATTTTTAACAATTAAAATGCTAAATTATACGTATTTTAACGTTTATTACGATTGTAAAAAAAACGAAAATGTATACTGTATAAAATATTTAGAAATGCCGCCA
>CM040187.1:65874705-65887205 GCA_022606455.1 Callitettix versicolor
AGGAAGCAACGATCTGATCGAATGAGGGATTATTGGAGAAAAACATTACAGCCCAATGTTAGGAAGAACTGAAATTTAGACTAAAGTGGTCCTATGAGGCAAAAAACCCTTTTATCAAACTTTAATAACTCCGTGTTCCTTGCGTTCTTTTTTTTACATAAAATTTAAAACGATGGCGAAATTATCACGGACTTTTGAAACAGTAACAACGTCATTCTACAAACATGAAAAAGAAGAGTGTTTGCTGTACATCCACACTAATGCTTAAAAAAAACGAGATTTAAAATACATTCATTCTGTATTAAATCGATTCGTGTATTAAATCGCTATCTTCCAAAAACAATTCTTTAACAATAGTAGCATTTATACGTGTCGGACCCAAAATTGTTTTCCCCCTGCTTTTCTTATTAGCACCACAGCAAGATAAGCGCTCGATGCAACATTATTCGGTCCATTGCAGCTACTGCACTTGAGTAAACATAACCCCAAAATATATCTAGTTAGTAAACCAGCTGATAAAAGAAATTTGACGAATTTAATATGTTTTCTTTGATAAAACTTTGACAAATATTTGAACAAGATATATGGTCAAAGTTTCATCAAATATTTGACAAATATTTTTGATAGTGTAATATGCTCCTTAGACTAATGAGTCTGAGTGATCGGCTATAAAGGCAAAGAAATAGCTTACGGCTGTAATTCTAATCTCGAACCTACGAACACAGAAAAAAGAAAACACACAGAACGGCCACGTCAACAAAAAACGATATTAAGAATCTATGGATCACGCCTGACTTTTCTAATCTACTCGTTATAAGACTTATGTTAAATTAACGGTACACTGCAATCAGCTTTTTACATTTTGTAAATTTTTCGCGTTTAAAAGATACAAAAGCAAAAAAAATGTATACAAAATATAAAAAGCGAAACACGCTCCCTTATTGTTATCTAAATAAATGTAAGTGAAGATATTCTTCGATAGTCTGACGATGAGTGTATGAATTTATATTGCATTACTATACTTGTTACTGTAGTAGGCCCTCGCATTTTACCTTGAATGAATGAATGAATTGACTTTCTAGGGTCAATTGCAATTTATGGCTTTGTTCGTAGCATATATTGCGCCAACTTTATATACTCCAGTTGCTCAGTCACAACGCCTTTTCCACTCCTAGTCTCTTCATAAAGATTTAGAGAGTTTTAGATTCTTACAGATTAGATTTAGACAGGATTCAAAGTGGATAACTCCGCCCCCCCCCCACTTCTAAGGTAACTCACCCAATATTGTTTGTGCTTCAGTCGTGTTGACTGAACGTTAATCTTTTATATTATTCACACTGGTATTAGCAGAAACATACTTACTTTCGAATAGATATGTTAGCATCTAAATACAGAAGTAATAGTATTTAATAATAATCGAGTAATTTTGACTCCACTTATTCTGGACGGCCAGCAAATGCGGAACTGAGCTGAATGAAGATGAACGGCAGAACTGAAGAGTTCAGTCAGTTTAAAGAACGCTTTTGTATGTTTCAAATATAAATATTTAGGCCTACTGTAACGGATTCCAGGAACTGCTGTGTTTAAATATATTCACCACTAGTACATAGTTCCCCGTTGATTTAACATATAGATTCAATATGTACAGTAGTCTAGATCAGGGGTCTCCAAACTTTCCAGCCTTAGGGCCATACTGATTACTCCAGTAAGTTCCGAGGGCCAAAACCATATTATCATTGTTGCCGGTGGTAAAAAGTGAAATAGTCCACTGATGAAAAAAAAGTCCGAAAAAGTACGCAACGTTTAAAAAAGGCGTACTTACATCTCAATTACATAAATCTCATTAGTATTTCATATGTCATTATGCTTGTTATAAGTTATGTTTTCATTTAAAATGTATAAAATGTTAGTTGGATTCATTTCAATAATTTGTTAGTTATTATATACTGAAGTTAAATTTTCTGCATATTATACATGTCTTTACTCATTACAATTCTGTGTTTCTTTATCCAACTTATCACAAAAACAATAACAATAAGCCTAAAACAATGTTATGAGTAGTTAGCCCATGACCATATCAATGTAGATGTCATATTAATAATTATTCAACATAAAATTAGAATACTTCAGTAAACTAAATTTAATTTGCTATAAAAAATATGTTCTCTAAAAGGAGTTTTCAAGTATGCTAGCTCTCCGCGGGCCGGACAAAATCTGTCCGCGGGCTGGATGTGGCCCTCGGGCCGTAGTTTGGAGAGCCCTGGTCTAGATTAACCGTCACCCTTTTAACCGTCAGTTTCTATAAACCGTCAGGTTAATTCTTTAATGTGACATTTTAAAACAGTAAATAATTTGTAATAAATAATAAATATAACCTTCGAGACAAAACAAAACCGACTGGACACGACTTATTTATAGCATATGAGTCCGCAGTTGGCACTAACTGCACCCTAAGCAAACATTGATAATAGGAAAGTAAACGATATTATCATCTAGTTGAATGATGCAAGAACACTTAAAATAGTATCAAGAAATTCCGAAAGATTGCACGAATGTTCTTGAAATATAAACACTCACATTATTTACGATAATACCATTCAGCGTATAAGTCGATCACGTAACAGTCACGTGAGTATTCAAAGTGCTGTGCATATGTTACGTGAATACGTCAAAAGATTATGTATGGATGATTTACTGTATTAATAGCTTATGTATGTAAAATTTGTATAATACAAAATTAGAATTAAATTGAGAATTTAAGAGTTGTACTACATTTTCAAAAACAATAGTAATAATAAAACATTCTGTACTATATTCAGAATACATTGTTATTTTTATCGATAATTGAAACTACGGGTGGTCTATTATTTCTGATATCCGGCTAATCTGTCAACAGACCCCAACGGTTTCGAGAATGACGGTTAATCGAGACTCTACTGTACATTCACTTTCTACGCTACGACGTCCAGGCTTTGAACTGACTGGTTTAAAAGCATTACTAATACCAAATCGACATGCTGTTAGTCTCCATAAATATTTCTTTGTATTATGTCCACTCGGCCTTACCTTGTAGAACCAGCCGAAACGGTCGAACGGTATTTCGATTCCAGCAAACTGCGGCATACTCATGGCTATATTTATCAACGAATCTGTGTAACCTTCGAACAGTAACTGCCCCACACGCTTCTTGATGAATACCTTCTGACTTGTCGACTTCAGCGTCAGCGAGAGGCTCGTCTTGAAAAAGCCTGACCAGTTGCGTACAATGCTGGCTGCTGTCTGGTGGCAAAAAAGTAAATTAGCCAAGTATTAAGTGCGCACACATTATCAGCATAAGATAAAACAAGTTTAATCTTAACTTAAAATACAAAATATGCTGAATTGCGTTTTGAAGTTTTCTGAACGAAGGACGAGAGCTTTGTTTTATATTAGTGTGACATTCCATTATAAAATAACACATACAATCTTTGCTGTGCTTCAGCGATGGATATAAACGGACAATAAGTACAGCCACCATTGTAAAAAACGTGCTCGACATCAGCAGTTAAGTCCAAGTAATAGGACTATCTACAGCTACGAACGCTGCAAGCTGCAAGGACAGGGAGGAGACGTTTAAGAAAATAGACAGTACTATTATCCACTTAAATGTAGTTGAACACTTTGCTGAAAAGTACCAATAGCAACGAGCGCTCGCATATTTCTCATAATGGTATAGTCTGTTCATATTAATTGATTTTAGTCAACAAAAGGTTGATCTTTTTCATTATTCAAGGTCATTCAACAGAAAGATCACACAAAATATTATTTTAGCTTAGAAATACACAAATAAAAGTGAAAATTTAGAAAACAATATTTTAAGGTAAAGCTAGTTAATAATAATTTTGACTCCACTTAAGCTGGAAGGCCACCAAATGCGGAGCAAAAGGAAGATGAACGGCAATTGGAAGCGGAATTCAGTCTGTTTAAAGAACGCTTTTGTACATTTTAAATCTAAATATTTAGGCCTACTGTAACGTATTCTTAGGAACACTACGTTTAAAAACCGTAATCTAGGATAATAAGGTTTTAGGTATGGTCAGCACAGTGAGGAAAGCGGAGTTAGCTTCAAAACCGATGTAGACAAAGTCGAAGTTACGCGGGACGGAACCCAGCGACGCAGTTTGATTTCGCTCAAAGAACGCTTTTGTACCTTTTAAATCTAAATATTTAGGCCTACTGTAACGTATTCTTTGGAACACTACGTTTAAAAACCGTAATCTAGGATAATAAGGTTTGAGGTATGGTCAGCACAGTGAGGAAAGCAGAGTTAGCTTAAAAACCGATATAGACAAAGTCGAAGTTACGCGGGATGGAACCCAGCGACGCAGTTTGATTTCGCACAGCACCATTACGCTTTCAGTGGCCACAGTTATATTAAAAGCAATATGTTCGTTTTTCAATGCATAGTCCGCTGCAAGCAGCACAACTCTGCTCCACATTTGGTGGCCACCTGGCCCTACTTTTATACATCGGTAGCGAAGTAAATTTATAAATTATATAAATTGATGTTACAACTGGAAGGGAGAATGTAAAGAAAGGAAAAATTAACAATCTTTCCTGTAAAAACTTCCTGTAAGCAGCAGGTTGGGAAAATCCCCAAAACACGCCGATATCATAGTATAATCCGCAAAGTCCTACTTTGCCTTAACTAAGTATAACTTTAATTCTGATTTAAATACCATCAAACAGGTTGTTGTAAGTAGTGGAGTTGATCTTTTGAACAGAAATTTGAATAAAAAGCAGAAGTCATTAGTAACTAGACAGGGTAAACACATCAACTAAAGGAACAGAAACATATTGTAAAATAATTATTTTCAGGCAATACAAGTTATAAAATTAAAAATTTAATCTTAGATAAAACTAATTACAAGCGAGCTTCTAATAGTGTTTTATAAAGTTTGTAAAGTTTGGTTTATAAAGTTTGTAAAGTTTGGTTTATAAAGTTTGTAAAGTTTGGTTTATAAAGTTTGTAAAGTTTGGTTTATAAAGTTTGTAAAGTTTGGTTTATAAAGTTTGGTTTATAAAGTTTGTAAAGTTTGGTTTATAAAGTTTGTAAAGTTTGGTTTATAAAGTTTGTAAAGTTTGGTTTATAAAGTTTGTAAAGTTTGGTTTATAAAGTTTGTAAAGTTTGGTTTATAAAGTTTGTAAAGTTTGGTTTATAAAGTTGGTTTATATACTTTACTAAACAGTGGTTTATATAAAGTTGTCTGTGAAGAATACGCTTTTCAGTACGTAGGGCAGTCTGAAAGAGCTAAAAAAAACCCGTGTTAAAGAACACTTCAATTGTTGGAAGTGCAAAAAAATGGCTCAAACTTTGCAAAATCATTTACTATAATCTTGTCATTCCTTTAATTTGAATATAATAACTGTAACCCACAACAGATATAAAACTGTAGAAATTCTGGAAATATGTAGATCTGTTTGTAAAAACCCTACTTTAATTTAAATTAGCAAACTAACTTTAACCTCGTTCACTGTCACTCAGGGGTTTTCCCAAACTGTTGCTCACCGACATTCTTACATTGTTAATACTTCCTTTGTTTACTTTCCCCTTCCAGTTTTAACATCAATTTAATTAGTATATAAGCATACGTTATAATATTTGTCTGAAGATACCTCACGGAGGAACACGTCATTGAATAAAAAAGAATTTAAGTGAATCTATAAAAGTGTACTGATTTTCCTGGATGTCTTGGAGTTTCACCACGTACCGACTGTATGTTCAATAAATAAAAATTAATATTAACAATTCGTTAATATTTAAACCATGCGTATTCTTGAGTTGTCCGATCTGTTGACTGGCGTTCTAAATAGGGACTTTGTTGTAGATGTGACTAAAGCACCGGTCAGGCTGCTGCGTCCTGAACTGCGCACTGTAAGGTTTTCAGTTCTAGTCGCGGTTACTCCCTTTCCATCGTCCTCATTAGTCTAACTGGCATAAAGTATAAACGTTAAGGAAAAAAAAGAATGAATTATACGAATTATTGTAAATTTATTAAATAATACTGAATTGTGCTCTAGATTAACCATATAGCAAAGTGTATTGTTAGGGGAGTGGCTAAGAAATATAATTTAAAATTTGACTAAAAAAGCTTTGGTGGTAACTTGAAAATCGATCTCATTTATCAAATCGATTATCATATTTTGCACACACTTTGGTCCACAAAATCAAGCCAATGTAACAAAGTACAAGTAAAAGAAGTACACTTTGGAGAGTCAAACAAAATCGATCATTGGTTTAGTCTGTAGCGACTAGAGGCTCAAAGGCATAAGTAGATTCACAGACAAATCAAAACTTCAAAACTAAATTTTTCAAGACCACCGATTTACTTTGCGTAACTCAAGGACGGATTAAAAGAGGAGCGAAGGGGCGACCGCCTCTCCCGAGAAAAAAAATGTAAAAGATCCTATTTGACTTTCTTAAAGTGGAAGTATCGCAGGTTATAAAAAAAGGTCAGAGACATCTGCGGGTTTCGAAACCAGTCACATCATTCCGATTTCAACTTTGTATGTACGTGAAGTTTTCTCCGTATTTACATATATACATTTGCTCAATTTGAAGTGTTTGTATTGAGGGTGAGAACGGGGTTCATCAGTTAGATATTTTATGTTGGTTCTCTCTTCTCTTCCCGCGTTAACTGCAAGAGAAGAAATAATTTTGTCGATTCTAAAATTGACCAAAACTTGGTTAAGAAACTGTTGTGACGCTTAACTGGATTTGCTTGGGCTAATGAAGACGAGGAATCAGCGTTAACGGTAAGGTTAAAGCAACTGGAGTAACTGAAGCTATATATATATATATATATATATATATATATATATATATATATATATATATATATATATATAATTACAGATGGGTGTATTGAGAAGAGGGGGAGCCAGTTTGCAGAAGTTTTATAAATTAGGAGTCTAAGAAAATTAAATGAATTTTTATATAAAATCAAGAAAACTATTACACTTTTTTTATATGCGTTTTAAGTCTCCAAACAGCTTAATAGTGCTAGTTTTTGAGGTATTACTTCAAAAATTTTTATCCCCAGGCGGCCAAATTTTACATAGAATCAACAACAGCCCATCCACAAAAATAGCATTAATCCGTCAGTGGCATAATGACGAAACAAACGTACCCGAACAGAAATTTTCAGCAGGAGCTTATAAACATTTCTTCTCTAACTTTAAAAAGCAATTTTTGAAAAAAATTACTAGCGATATCTAGTTATTCGCTAATCAGGAAGGGAACTGAAGAAGGAAATTCTGTTTTTTTCAAAACAATTACGTTCTTGTAACCACTTCACATACAAGGTCTTCATAAATTGCTTATGCATGTCAAACGGAAATTAAAACAACTTTTTATATTGTCTCGATTTACCTTCAGGTTGAACCTACCACCAATGAATACAAAATCGATACGCTGGAAATACATTCAGCAATGTAAACACTTTTGTATTTATAACTAAATATTTTTTTAAAGTATAAACTATTAACTGATAGCTGCAAAACTGTGACTTAATTACTTTTCAAAATAAAATTGTTCGTTGGTTACACGATTTCTGCGAAAATACACGATTTCTTTTAATTATTTCCCGAAAAAGCAGTTCGGAAAAATGTGTACATGTTATGCTGAACAAATAAAGAAACTGCAGGTCACTTATTCTTTGAATGTGAGGCTCTTGTTTAAAGGTGGCGAAGAATGATTGGCTTACAGGACCCTAACAAAGTCCAGCTGAATGAGCTAGTAAATGGACTGTACAGACCCGTTTTGAGGAAACGTTGTACTGAACTAGTACCCAAGAGGCTTAGCCGCAAAGTAAGCTTCGGCCGTGTTGCCAGGGGCTCTCTCGCTCTAAAAACCCTAAATTACATCAATCTTATCTAAGCACTTGATAGTACAAAGTTTAGGGTAATTCTCACCAGAGCTACTACGTTCAGCGTAGTCACTTCGTCATCCAAGGTACCGTTGGAGTTTTCTTCGTCAAAATACCACTTCCTAATCAACTGGTAGGTAACGGTCCCATTGTCGTTCCAGGATACGTTCACCTTCTCATGCACTTCTCTAGAAACAACAGAACGTTAATTAAGCATGCAGTGTCTGTAGTAAAGCAATATATGCACGCAGCTGTCTCGCCTATGTGATGTAGATAGTATCCGAGGCGTCTCTGAACTTGCGTAACTCAAGGTCGTAGAATCGAGACTGGCGTTACTGCCGTAAACATTAAACTTTTTCCGTTGACGCCGATCTTCGTTCTAATATAAGGCTGTCAAAAAGTATGGGAACATTAACGACAAAGCGTGATGAAAATGGATTTTCAATAACCCTGCAGTCTCCCTGACGTTATGTAAGCGAATTTACGTTGAATATCATCATTCAAGGGAACATCGAAATCCATGAAAATCAAAAGTTACAAAAATTTATTTCGGAAATACATTGGACAAATTCTTCAAGTCAGGATATTCCGTTCGTTCCTTACAAAGGAAGCAAAACTTTATCCAAACTCTCTCGCAAATTATCTTTCCGAAAATTATCGAATTTTTCTACGCACCAAAAGTAATCGATATTGAAGAAATACAGTGGCGTGAAATACAAATACAAAAAAGAACCTTAACCACAAAAAAAAAAGACAAGAAAATACTGGCAATTGTTCCATTAAGTCCAGTCTCGCGGAGGGTTAACCTACTGGCCAGCCGGTGTAAGCGTGTGATGATCATCCAGCCGGTCAAACTACCTATATTCAACCGTAATTTGTTGACCGAGCGAAACAAGGTCAAATTCTGTTTCAACTCTGCCGTTCGGAATTTGGTTTTTGTGTTTGTTACGCAGTTTTGGCCAAACGCATTCACTGATTGTTTTGAAATTTGGTAGGGGGAGCCCGAACGACACACACACACACACACACACACACACACACACACACACACACACACATATATATATATATATATATATATATATATATATATATAAGATATTAGCACATTAACTTATGTTTCAAGATGGCGGCCTTTAACGATGACGAATGTAAGCAGTTTTGGTCAAACGCACTGACCAAATGGTTTGAAATTGGTACTAAGTCACTTTGTAAGAAACCTAAAAAACCTACGAGTAAGATTTTTCCCATTCACTTTCGTTTCAAGATGGCGGCCTCCGATTTAACGATAAGTGTAGTTGCTGGTTATTTCCTGTAATACTGGATGAACGGCAAGACTTTTCATAAATTTGATCGGCTCATGAAAAGAGCATACAATTTTCAATAAAGTTGGTCCAGTAAAATTTCTCGTAAATATAACGGTTACCGGTTAAATTAGCCTAAATTGTTACGAGCGCTGTCGTAGAGCCTGTATATTAATTAAGAATATACCACTCTTATTCGAACTACTGGTATTTTGTTGTTCTGCTGAAGATATTACAATTAAACTGGTCGGTTATAAATTCTGTTCGTGTTAAATTAGTTTTCATTTAGTGGTAAGATATGGTTCCTTATTTTATTTTTACAAATAATCGAGTTTGTGTTAAATTTTTGTTCCCGTTACATCAGCCAAACGGTCTAAGCCGCTGTAAGCCGTTGTTTATTGGATTAGCGGCGCAAGAAAAACACCGGCTGATGCAAGAAGGATGGTGCAATCGGTGGAGGAACGGTGTCATTCACGTGGCAGGACAGACGTTAATCCAGTTAGGATGATCTTGTGCTGAACCGGCTGACAATTGTAGAGTACGGCAAATCTGTTGGCGCCAACCTAACCTTGACGTTAACCGAACTACTGCGCAGGTCCTGTCTTTTCGCTGATTTTACAAGGTGAAAAATCGCTACACGCAGCAGTCTCGCTGATGTGATGGAAGCGAATTTTCATAAATATTTTTAAAACTTAAATATTTTTTGAAAATGTGATTTCGCCTTTATAATCGACAATAAAATCTGCATACATTCGCTTTTTATCAAACCTGAAAGCCTTATGTAAATTAAATATTTTCGACGATTTTAAATACGAATCTTCGACGATATGACAGTTTTTTTTTATTTATTTTTTTAAATTAATTACAACTGAGGCGTGCCCCATCTAGTAATTTTTCTTTATCATTGTGTGCTGGGGTGCAGTCCGACGGCTGGTCCCAATGTGTTTACGGCCTGGAGAGGTCAATTGGCTTGGTCCTCTTCAGCCTTCTTGTGATGTCACTGCGGCATAGTAGTTGGACAATCTCTGTATTATTACGCTGTTCTAACCTGCAATAATGCTTAACCGAGAGCTTTTTAATGACTTCCTGAACAGATTCAACACCTAGGTCCTTATGTATCTTTTCATTTCTCACATACCAAGGGGCGTTGACAATCGTTCTCAATACTTTATTTTGAAAAACTTGAATAATTTTACTATTGCTTTTTCTTTTACATCCCCAGAGTGGTGCACCATAGGTCCATATTGGTCTTAGAACTTGCTTGTATAGCAGTATCTTGTTGGCTATCGAAAGTTCTGAATTTCTTCCAATAAGCCAAAACATTTTATTGAATTTGAGCTGTAGCTCCTCTTTTTTCTTTTTTACATGCACCTTCCATCGGAGCTTTGCATCGAGATTATGACAGTGAAGTAATATTTTAAAACTCATTTAACATATAGAAGTAATAATTTTTAGATTTGAAAAGACTGTCATTCCGAAACTATAAATCGAATTTTGCTGGGTTCAACACCCTAGCTTGTCCGAACACAATTTGTCATAATCGATTTTTAAGTAAAGTATCAAAATTGCAAACGTAAAATTGCTAAAACACACACACACACACACACACACACACCACACACACACACACACACACACACACACACACACACACACACACACACACACACACACACACACACACACACACACACACACACACACACACACACACACACACACACACACACACACACACACACACACACACA
Source organism: Callitettix versicolor (assembly GCA_022606455.1). Taxonomy (NCBI): domain Eukaryota; kingdom Metazoa; phylum Arthropoda; class Insecta; order Hemiptera; family Cercopidae; genus Callitettix; species Callitettix versicolor. The sequence goes on from CM040187.1 coordinate 65,885,668, forward strand.
CACACACACACACACACACACACACACACACACACACACACACACACACACACACACACACACACACACACACATACACACACACACACACACACACACACACACACACACACACACACACACACACACACACACACACACACACACACACACACACACACACACACACACACACACACACACACACACACACACACACACACACACACACACACACACACACACACACACACACACACACACACACACACACACACACACACACACACACACACACACACACACACACACACACACACACACACACACACACACACACACACACACACACAAACTAAATGTTCTGCCTTACAAAAAGCATACACTCACTTGAAGCAATAAGGTCCCATTTCAGTGAAGGCAGGTTTGGTGTTGTCCATCAGCTCCTCAGGGTTCGTCCAGTTCCAGAAGTAGAACTCCATGGCAATCGGCACCGGTGTACCTTTCCACAGGTCGTAGCTCCTCGAGGTGGGCGTCAACACCAGATCCTGCGGAATAAATATAATACGTCTTTTTAAACGTAAGTCAACTTAGCTTGAATAAAGTATCTTATAAAGTGGGTTTGCTAAAAGTGCTCGTTTATTATTAAGCGAGAAATGCAAACACTTTAGAGGCAGTGCTGCAGTTGAAGTGAGAAATATTTAGTGCGAAACCTTGCATTAACTTTCTATTATCGAATTATTAGTGAGTTTTCATTGGAGAATGTGCTATTAGAGCAGTTTTCTTGACGAGAACTAGACTCGGAAATGAGATATGATAGTTGATCCTGATTTCTATATCACGTTCCAAAGGGTCGTTAAAATGTAATGTGTGTGTGTGTGTGTGTGTGTGTGTGAGCGCATTAGTGTTTCTTTATGTATTTTAGCATTCTCGCTTATGCAAATTTGATTCCATTTGATTCAAAGTAGACAAAGAAATTCGATTTCGCAGGCTTCTCAGTTTCGCAGGCCATCAAAATCCCATCAAAATCGGTTGAATAGTTTCAAAATTACGGATATATTGCAAATTTTAATTTTTTTAATGTTTAAACCAGATTCCACCATAGCAACGGGCGTTAAAACTGGTATAAATTAATATTTTGATTTTCAAAATTCGTTTAATTTGATTTTAACCCTTATTATGATTGCGCAATCAGAACTTAAAAAAACGTATTATAGAAAATATTTGGAGAAGAAAATTGGTCAGCGAGACAGCTGCGTGCCACCGTTATTTAACCTACGACGAATCCAGTTTGTACTTACGAAAGTACAAGGACAAGCGAATTTTAACTTTGCGTACATAATAGGCCAATTATTTATTTCTTACAATAATTATTATGTATTTCTTACAAGAAATTACAATGTAAGTGGATGCACTTACCCGTCTTACGAAGTACATTAACATGCTGGACCAATAATACGGAAGCGTGACGCCGAGTAACATCAACAAAGCGCCGAACAGGGCACACAGCAACTTCTGTGAATCGTACATTCCCGTAGCTCACTTCCAAATATCATTCT